>JAYMSY010000701.1:0-10897 GCA_036897685.1 Monsonia emarginata | reverse complement strand
CGACGAGACAACAACTTAAATCTCCACTAAATCTCTAGGGATTTAGTGGAGATTTAAGGGAGATTTAATGGATTTCACAACCCTTAAATCTCCCATTAAATCTCCTTATAGTGGATGCTCTTAGAGCATCCACTATAAGAGATTTAAGAATCTAAATCTCTTGTAGGGATTTAAAAAGTGAGAGAAGAGAGAAAGATTTAGAAATCTCTCTTAAATCGCCAACTCGCCTAGTTGCTTAAATCTTTCTTTAAATCCTATGATTTAAGTTGGGATTTGAGAGTGCAACTCGACGAGTTGCACCCTTAAATCCCCTCTTAAATCTGCTTATAGTAACATAGAGATTTAAGGAGAAATTTAGATTCTAAACTCCACATTAAATCCCTCTTAAATCTCCCTTATAGTGAACGCTCTTAGGCACTCTCAACGTGACTTCGTTATTTTCCACAACATTTAACACACATAAGCACTTAAACACGAGGAAAGGGTAAATTTTAATTTACACCTTTCAAAGTTTTGTTTAAATCAAATAAGGTATTTTTCATCATAATGTACCACTAATTTTTGTATTATAGTTTTCATTCAAATTTTCCATCTAAATAGATATAAATTGATCATGTGTTATGCACATGATTATTAAATATTTTTAATTTAATCTATTTTATAAAAAAAATAGTTACAAATAAGTTATTGTTTTCATTTTATAAAAATGATAATTTTGAGGAGGCAGAGGAAGAGAGGAGATTACTGTGGTCGTGATCTCCACTACTAAAAGCCATGTTTGCACGCCTAACAAAAAAGCATTATACTGGTGTTTGAATATATAAATATTTCTATTAGTTGGACAAAGTATTATGGGCAGTAAGATGAGTGGTGTATGTTTTATATTGCATGTTCTCCTCAAATAACATGATTTTTGAGTTTTTGTTGTTAATGGGTATCTAACACACTTTGAATCTTAAATCTTAAATTTTAAACCCTAAACCCCACAATCTGAACTCAAATATTAAATTATGAACCCTAAACCCAAACTACATATTAAGCCCCATATCTTAAACCTTAAACTTTAAACCCCTAAATTGAACGATATAAAGGTTTAAATTTAGGATTTAAAGTTTAAAATGTGATTGATACCCATTAGAAAAAAAAACAAAAAAAAAAGTAAAAAACTAATGATATTTGAGGAGGACATGTAATAGACATGAATTTGAAGAAAATGCACTACCCATTTCCCTTATGTGTATGTATATACGATTATTATATCTATAGAGTTGCTAAAAATCAGTAGAAGCAAAGTAACATAGTTCTCACTGTACAAGTAATTATATTTACAATTTTCATCAAAGAGATTAAAATTAAAATAAAAAATAATTTTGGTTGTCATGTGCATAATCAATGTTCATCCATTTAGATGGAATATAATCCAAAAATTAGAGGTGCATTTTGATGAAAAATAACTTAAGTGTTATTTGATTTAGACAAAAATTTCAAAGGTGCAATTTGATATTTTTTTATTTGTTATTGAAATTTTGAACTTCACAATCCTCTTCAATATACACACCGAAATTTTATAAATTATTACAATCTTAGTCAATATACTCTTTTATAACTTATAAATAAATTGTGTATCTTGTGAGCATATTATATAAAAAAAAAGAACATCTTGAAAAAGGATAAAAATTCCACTAATACCAAAAACATTTATTTCGTTCTAAAAAACATTTTTAAAGGTTTGCATGGAGTATAAAAATGAACCCAAAACAGTAAAACCATGGCTCACAAAACAAGGAAGGAAGAGCAGGCAACCCAAAAACACAAGTAACAAAAATAGGAGGTGATTGATTTTGATTCAAAACCAAGAATCAGAGATTATTAAAAAGATCATCCACAAATATAGGGAAAAAAAGAGAAAGAAAACAAACAATAGCCTCTGCAAGTTATTTTACAGGTTTGGAATTGGAGGAGAATATGCCATTGTTGATTTTCTGTCTCTCAGAGCAGACCTTCTCAAATACCATTGCCATGTTGCTGCTTTAAGATTCCTCCATTTCCGCCCATTTTCTTTTATCGCTTGCACATGCTCTCTTCCTCCACCCCTCTTTCTTTCAGGTACGTTCTCTATCTCTCTCCTCAAATTTCCTCTCTGTTCTTCCATTAATTTCTCATTGATTCCTGGTTTTCCCAAGTTGGTTTTTATGGGTCTGTAATGGGTTTTCATTTTTATCTTCAAAAACCATCTCTTTCTGGTCGGTGGCGCCTTGTTGGGATTTGAATGCTACATTTCATTTGGAGACAAGAGAACCCTAATGTGGGTTTTGATTTTGTCTATTTCATCCTCTACTTTTCTATATAGGAAATAAGATGAGTTGAATAGTTGATGTTCTGTTTTTTTATTTTAAAACAGATCCAATAATAAAATGAAGATTGCCTTTTTACATTGCTGATATTTGTGTAGGAAAAGCAGAAGTCAATATGCACATATGGTATTTGTTAAGGAAATCTATTTTGAGTATCCTCTGCTTTTTTTCCCTCTACAACATTGAGATGAGTGCTATTTGCTTGCTCCTTCTGTAAAATATATGGGTTTGGTTTTTGTTTGTTTGATTGCTTGTACTGTTTACTGTTTGCAAGTAAATAACTGACTTGCCATAATGGTAGCTTGAGATAATTGGCTGAACATCTTATGGCTGACATATTTGTGTTGCATTCTAGGTTTTATTATGCCATTCTTCTCACATCTTTATTTTTATTTTTGGATCAAATTCATTGGATTTGCTTAGAGAAATGACTTTTCTTTCCAAGAAATAACGAGAAACAAAAAGAGGTTAGAGATTGACATTCTGTTGAATCATTATTTCTATCTTGCTTCCTCTTCTTCTAGAAGCAAGCCTCTATGAAATATTGGGTTGGACCATTAAATAGCAGAAGGTTACAACGTGCGGTTTCATCTCTTAGTTCCATATTCAGGAACTGAGAGACCTGTATATAAGTTTAGAATATAGTTTTTGTCTTATGTTCCCTTTTCAGGCCTTATTCTATTGATCATCATTATTGTTTCATGCCTTTAATCTTCATTAACTATACTTCTGAGAACAATGATATGACATTCATATTAATGCTCTTAATCTGAATTTGTTCTCAGGAACTGGTAGCTGGTATTTATGGTTAGTTTGTGGCGCTTGCTTACAAGGATTTGAATAAAGTGAAGTCACCTGAGCTACTGCAGGATAGCTCAATGGGGTCAGATAGGTTAATAGATGCCTTCAGAATGGAGAGGGTCAGAACAATTCTTACTCATAGATATCCTTACCCACACGAGCATTCGCGGCATGCCATAATCGCTGTGGCAGTGGGTTGCTTGTTTTTTATTTCTTCTGATAACATGCACACTCTTGTTGAGAAGCTAGACAACAATATCAAATGGTGGTCTATGTATGCGTGTTTGCTTGGTTTCTTCTACTTTTTTTCTTCCCCATTTGTCGGGAAGACAATCACACCAACCTATTCCAACTTCAGTCGATGGTAAGTGCAGAAATTTTGTTAACTGCATCTGTACTTTTTACACCACATTCAGATACTTATGGGGCAGGGAATTAGAAAGAATCTAAGGGTATTAGTAACTCCTGAAATTCATTATGCAGGTACATAGCCTGGATTTTAGTAGCAGCTTTGTATCATCTTCCTAGTTTTCAGTCAATGGGAGTCGACATGAGGATGAACCTGTCTCTGTTCTTGACAATATATATTTCTTCTATCCTATTTCTTCTTGTTTTCCATATTTTATTCCTTGGCCTTTGGTACGTTGGTCTTGTTTCTCGTGTGGCTGGTAAAAGGCCAGAGATTCTGACTATACTCCAGAACTGTGCTGTAAGTTTTCTGTGAGTTCATACTATATTCCTTTTATTCCTGGTCTTTTCATTTTAAATTAAATGTTTTCCTTGTTATGATGTTCTCTTTCTTTGAATAGGTTCTCAGTATAGCCTGTTGTGTATTCTATAGCCATTGTGGTAATCGTGCCTGTATGACTAAGAAAACACTTGAAAGGAAAAATGCTGCCTGGTTTTCTCTAAGAAACCCATTGCTGGAAAAATTTGTCCGTATGAATGAGTTGAAAGATCAAGTTTGCTCCTCGTGGTTTGCTCCGGTCGGGTCTGCTAGTGATTATCCACTTCTGTCAAAGTGGGTTATTTATGGAGAGGTATGGTTGAAGCATTTGAAATCTTATTCTTTTGGTATTATCGTATTGTCTCTTTGGGTTCTTGTGTTGTTCCCGACCTTATCTTCTATTATTTTCCTTCTCAGTTAGGTTGCAGTGATTCGTTGGCCGATATATCAGATGAAATATCTCCCATATACTCATTATGGGCCACATTTATAAGCCTTTACATCGCCAATTATGTTGTAGAAAGATCTACAGGGTAAGTAGTTGGGTGTAGTTCTTTTTTTGTTTTGTATGTGGAAGGTAGAATAGAGTTAATTTGGATGTAAAGGTATCGTGCCTGCACATACTATCTATATCCAAATTGTATTGTTTATATTTAATGGCGAGTTTGTTTAGTTCCAGCTCCTATTGTTGATGCTAGACTAATAGTAATCATTCAACGGTATTAGCCGGTACCTTTTATTTTCTGTTTATAGGTTTTCATGTATAAGTGTTTTTCACAAACCTTGATATTTTCATTTTGTTGTTCTGATGTGAAAGGAAAGGTGGGGAATACCTATTCATAACTTTTGTATGTAGATTGATGCTTCTTATATTGCATCATGTTTGAGTTCTGGGATTATGAATATCACCTATAGAAAGTTGCATTAATGTGGTTGGTTAGATGATTGGTGAAATCAAACTTTAATGTTTCTTCTGTATGTTATTGTCTTGCGTAGTAACCAAATAAAGGGATACTTCTTTTATAGGCAATTGCCAACCCAGTTGTTATGGGGACGGGAATTAGTGACTTGATAGCTTTTGTGATACTTAATCATGTTATGAAGCCATATTCTGATCTTTTAGGCCATGTTCACATTGATAACAAAATTACACATATTCTTTTGCTTATTCATTGATTTATGACAAATAAACAGATGGGCTCTTTCTCATCCAGTGTCAGTTGACGAATATGAGTGCAAGAAGAAGCAAATGAAACCTGATTTCTTGGATATGGTTCCTTGGTACTCAGGGTATATGTTTTTAATTCCTTAAATAAATTTTATGTTAAAGGGAGGAGAGTTATAAGGTGAAATTAATACATTTATTACTAAATGTTCACATTGCCTATGGCCATATGCTGCAGAACATCTGCTGATTTGTTCAAAACAGTTTTTGATCTCCTTGTATCAGTGACTGTATTTGTTGGCCGGTTTGACATGCGCATGATGCAGGTAGAGTCTCATACTCTATATTTGAATTTAACTATTCATCAAGTTACTGTCAGAAATATAGCATTTTTATCAAATAATAGCTGAACTTGTTCTGAATCTCTCCAGTGTTCGGTGTTTCCTCTGACACCTTTTTAGGGTCCAATAAATGAAGCATGATCTTGTTAGTATCTTATTATTTATTTTAACAGCCATGTGTTGAGACTTACTAGGTTCTAATTGAATCTTGAGACAATAATATACATGGATAAATAACTTTTCCTGTGGACCAGCTCCCCATAGTTTACTAAGTATGGTTAGTGTTTTGGTGCAAATAGCTTTACTTTATCATGATTTGATTTTATTATCTTCTCCATTCTTGTGTCTTTCCTTATCACCAGGCAGCTATGAGCAAGGTTCGGGATGGGGCCGATGAATCAGATCTTTTATACGATCATTTCCATGAAAAGGAAGAGTTTTGGTTTGACTTCATGGCTGATACTGGTGATGGTGGGAACTCTTCTTATTCAGTGGCACGACTTCTTGCTCAGCCTTCTATCCAGTTGACTGATGATCATTCTACGCTCACCCTACCACGTGCAAACTTGCTACTTATTGGAGGGGATTTGGCGTAAGTTGATCATTTCTTCGTTTGTGATTATTATCCTTACTGGTCACCTAAAATTGACCTTGTCAGATGTTGTCACGCTTCTTTATGTCCTTGTTTTTGGTCATAACTTCTAGAATTACCAGAATTGGTCAACCAAAGTTTTGGTGCCGCCTTTCTTTCTGTATGCAATACTGCAGATTGGTTGTGTGCTGCCACCTTCCTGATGGGGGTATTTTTAGAGCAATTTAAGTAACATTCGGTGGATATCTGTGACTCTTATTATATATGCAATATGTGTAAAATATAATCATTTGAAAATTCAATTCTGTCCACAATCTTTTTTATATGTATGCTATACTCTTGCTCGGTATCTTATCCATCTGTTCAGTTTTTATATTTCTGCTTCCATCATATAGGTATCCAAATCCGTCTGCTTTTACATATTTAAGGCGTTTTGTTTGTCCTTTTGAGGATGCTCTCCAGCCTCCACTGTGGTTCAAAGAAGAGCATATAGCTGTAAACAAACCTGAGCTTCCCCCAGGGGTTGCAGAACTGAAGCAATATGATGGGCCTCAGACTTTTGTTATCCCTGGAAATCACGGTTGGTTTTAGTCCAGTCATCATCAATTTATTGGAATTTTTTATAATTAGTTATAGATCTTTATGGATTGTTACTATTTTGACTGCCAATGTCAAATGCAATAATCTTTTTGGTTTTACAGATTGGTTTGATGGTCTTCATACTTTTATGAGGTTCATATGTCATAAGAGCTGGTTGGGTGGGTGGTTTATGCCTCAGAAGAAGAGTTACTTTGCTTTGCAACTTCCTAAAGGATGGTGGGTGTTTGGCCTTGATCTGGCACTCCATGGCGATATTGATGTTTACCAATTCAAGTTCTTTTCAGAAGTAACAAAGCATAAGGTACTTTTCTTTGTTTCTTTTTCACCTCCATCCTAAATTGTCGGGCTTGACGGTATAGTGATAGGAAAAGAGTGCGACATAATGTGGCTACTCCTGTGGAACTATTCCCAATATGTAATCTTTTGTTTGTAATGATATTTCTCATTTAACAATGCATAATTGAAGTAAACTCAGGACACTTAATTAATGATAGCTTTACCCACATTTCTTTTTTGCCATTAATAATCAGCTGGGAAATCAAAAGCTATCATATTTCTTATCAATGTATTTTGAAGTTTTTGTCCATTTAGTTGTCCTCAAGACTCTGTTGTTGTAACAACTCATTTGAATTGGTGTGGTCCAGATTTCCACATGGTGAAATTATTTGCCGTTTTTGTGTTACTCTGAGTTTGAGACATGGTTTTTGGACCAAAGACTCAAGCACTACAACTGCTTGACCAAGTAGGCTTTGGTATCAAATGATTTTCATGGCTATTGAACTATTGTTTATAAGTGGATGAGATGCTAATCTCTCTATTTAAACATTATATTTTCATTAGAAGATTATTGTACCATTTCTGTTTGATCATTATATCAAGGCCTTCGCTTAGTTAACTATATTAGAAATATCCCGAATCCTAACTTTTGAACTGTGGTAGAATGTATGTTCTATGTTTTAACTGTTTTTTTTTTTGTAAATGATTTGGCCTGGATTTACTTTATTTTATTTATAAGAATATGGAAAATCTTGCTCCAAGTCTAACTATGTTTAATTCAGGTTGGAGATTACGACTCTGTGATCGTTATGACACACGAACCTAATTGGCTTCTTGATTGTTACTGGAATGGAACCTCTGGGATGAACATCAAGCACCTTATATGCGATTATCTAAAGGGGAAATGTAAGCTTAGAGTGGCTGGTGACCTGCATCAATATATGCGCCATAAATATGTTCCATCAGATAATCCAGCATATGTGCAGCACTTGCTTGTAAATGGTTGTGGTGGGGCATTTTTACACCCCACCCACGTCTTCAGTGATTTTAACAAATACGATGGAACTACATATGAGATCAAGGTTGCATATCCTTCTTTTGAAGATTCAAGCAGGGTAAACTTAAAATTCTGAACTTATTTGTTCCGTTCGCATTATATGAGATTCCCATGTACTTGTTTGTTCTTCTTTTTGTTGAGGCAATAATGTCTTGGCATTTTGATGTAGATTGCATTGGGGAACATTTTGAAGTTCCGTAAGAAGAATTGGCAGTTTGATTTTATTGGAGGCATCATATATTTTGTATTGGTATTTTCTATGTTTCCACAGGTGAGTTTCCTATTTGTTTTCTAGATTAATTGTCAAAGAGGTCCCTCAAACTGTAAAAAAAAAAAGAACGGATTAGTCCCTAAAATAGTTTTATGTCAATTTAGTCTTCATGCTATTGAAAAATCAACCGAAATAGTCCTTGCCGTTAGACACTGTTACTTTAAATGTTGAAATTGATGCGGTGGCTTTACTCATCATTGATGACATGACACCCAATTCATTAAGAAAGTCACTTGGCCAAAGTTAAAAGATTTGGGCTGAGCTGGGATTAAATACTAAAAATTGTGGAGCTGGAAAAATTATATGTATATATATTCTTTCTAACCCACCAAGACATCCAAACTGATGTTGTTTTGATTGATTTAATTATTTTTAATGAATTACATTACATCTCATTGATGACTAGTATTCATTTATTTGTTTTTGCTTATTTTCTAGTGTCGCGTCAACAGAGTTGAATGTAATTTAATGTTTAAACCACCAGCAACTGATGGGAAGGACTGTTTTGGTCGATTTCTATTTAATTTGAGGACTTATTTGGCATAAACCAAGTTTAGGGACTATTTGGGTTTTTGACAGCTTATGGACCTATTTGGTGATTATTCATTTTGGATACTATTTCCAAATTCATGCTTTAGGAGTTCTAGGCCTGGTAGTCATACAATTAGTATGCCTTATTCTGAATTTCTTTTTTTTTTTCATTTTATTGAATCTGAAATAGCTCATACCTTTTTCAAGATGAAAGAACTATGTTGCATTGGGTATTGTTTCAAGCCTTATTTGGATTTTTATTTATTATCTTCTTTAGGTAAGCACAAGGTTGATATTATGCTTTCCAGTGATTTTTAAATTGGTGTGGCTAAGAGGTGGCTCCTCTTTTTGCTTCTTTGTAGTGTAAGCTTGATCACATCCTGCAAGATGATTCCTTTTCTGGCCATTTGAGGAGTTTCTTCGGCACAGTGTTGGGCGCTTTTATCTACATGCTGCAACATTCTTATGTATCTTTAGCAGGTGCAATGCTGCTGCTTATTGCAGCAATTTCATTTGTTCCTTCTAAAGCTTCAAAGAAGAAAAGAGTGATAATTGGAACCCTTCATGTTGCATCCCATCTGGCTGCTGCACTTATTCTCATGTTGCTTTTGGAGCTAGGTATCGAAACATGTATCCGGCACAATTTGTTAGCAACTTCAGGTGCGCTTTTCTTTTAAGACAGACATTATTTAGTGTGATTATGCATTTTATATAGACTCGATTATGTCTATGAAAGGTATTTGGATCAGACCGCTCACTGCTTGTACAGATTTTGTACTATCATTATCTATTTGATTAATTTGAGCTTGGTTCTGGAATAAAGATTAGAGCCATGCATAAGCTTTGACAATAGTGATTTCCTTCAGATTTGTTTTGGTCGTCATCATGGCAAAATGCTGTTTCAAAAAATCATTGGCATTCCAGAATGAAATTTGCTGATTGATGTGAAATGCTTTCAGGTTATCACTCTCTGTATCAGTGGTACCAGTCAGTGGAGAAAGAACACTTTCCAGATCCAACAGGACTTCGAGCTCGTATGGAAGAATGGTCATTTGGTCTATATCCCGCGTGCATCAAGTATCTCATGTCTGCATTTGACATTCCAGAGGTAAAAATACTCGTCTACAAAAGTGGTTCATCTTCTGCTTATACTTTTTCATTCTAATTAAAAAAAATTATTGTTATCAGGTCATTCATGGCTGTCACCCGAAGCAACATTTGTAAGGATGGGATTTAATCGCTATTATTCTTTTGGGTCTTCACCTCACCCCTTTTATTTCATGGGAATGTTATGATTGTGGTTAGTCTCCATTTTCATGACCTCAATATTGTTTTGGAAGTTGAAATTACTTAGTTTTCCTCTCAAATGTTGAAATGACATAGATAAAAAATTTATTCATCTGTTTCATTTTAGTTTAAAACAAAAAAGATAGTTTGTCTGGGGAATCTTTATTAATTAGTTCCACATAATGTCTAGGAAATCAATCAGCTTAGGAAAAGAAGCAGGTGTGAGAAATGGAAAGCTGAAGGGTATACTAAACTACCAAAAGAAGGTTGGTTTTGGGGAGTAGTTTGAAATTTGTGGGATTTAGTGATTGTAGACCTGCCTAACAACAAAGGCTTTATGGGATTATTTTTAATTAATTCTATATTCATGCACATAATTTACGTAATGATTAGTGAGTTTAGATGTTGTAATTCATTGAATTTATGAGCGTGGAAGTTATACTTATCAACATTGTCGTATCACACACTCTAGGACACACTTCCAACTTAATCTTTTGACATCATCTATATATTAGTGTGATAGAATCTGTTTATAATGTCGGCAAGAACGCAGAAAATGCTTCCGAGTCATATATAGTTGTGGTGAGTCCTAAACATACTAGCTACTAATTTGTAATGATTTTGCTTCAAGAGAGTGAGCGTGAGAAAGAAAAATGGTAATGTGCACTCTTATTATGGTGTGTTATAAATTAAACTTGATTGAGCCCAATTTATTCCCAATGTGGTAAACCCAAATTTAAACCCAATTGAAGATCCAAGCCCATGGAAAAAATTTTTCTAGAACAATTCTAGAAATGTGTAGATAAGATACTATGTAGAAAATGTGTAGTGGAAATTCACCCCAAATTAGTATAAATAGGGGTGAGTTCTTACATTTGTAATCAGCCAAAAGCCA
>JAYMSY010000700.1:0-10905 GCA_036897685.1 Monsonia emarginata | reverse complement strand
GCCCATTCAGCAGCGATATGGTGTCCAGGATGGAGAAAAGCTGGAACATCAAAAGAATCCCCAGGCAATTCAGCAGGTGGGTTGAAGAAATACTGTGTAGAGGGAGAAGAAAGAAGAAGTTAAGGAATATAATATTTTTGATTGTTACCTCTTGTATTTACAATATATGGACCGAGAGAAACAAGAGAATTTTTGTAGGTGAGGCAAAATATATAGATATAGTATGACTAAGTGCAATGAGAGAGATGCAAGATAGACTGACAGTTATTGAGAAGTAGGCATTGCAGATTATAGGGAGTGAGGGATGATATGTTGAAAGGTGAGGTGTACCCTTGTTCATGGCAACGAAATTTTTGATCTGTTGCCAAAAAAATATTAAACTAAAGAGAATACATTTTGTTGAAGATCATACTAAATCTAATATAGAATTATAATAAAATTTTCTTATTGATAATTTTGACTTTTCATCTCGAATTCTCTCTCTCACTCTAACAATTTTTACGTTTCAATGTATTTCTTTAGCACAAATAACATATTGAATGACTTTAATCTATTGATTTATAAATACACCGTATGAGTACTTGTAAAGTAGTAAAAAAACATTCATTTTTTTGCTAGAATAGAAGAAAACCGAAATGAAAAAAAGAACAAAACTCAAGTAAAGACTTCCACATTGCATCACTAATCAAATGAAATGAATAGGAATAAGATTTGGGATGAAGAAACGACTTCCGCAAAGTTGGGGAACACTTTATCAACAAACCTTGTTTCTATGAGTCCAAATATAATGCATCAAACAAAACTCTTGTGAAGGCACGGTCGTTGACCTCCAATTTGGATCTCAATCATTGACATTGGTTCATTGTTGCAGTTAGTAGGAAATGACTTGATTACTGAGAAAAAGAAAGAAAAAGCTTTGGGTTTACTTCGCGCAAGCAAAGGTTTTGCCTCGTATACCAAAAAAAGATTTGGGGAATACACACACGACAAAAGTTTTAAATTTGGTAGATTTGTTTGTAAGATTTTCTCCAATCTATTGAAAAAAGACGTAGTGTAAGACATAACGAAGGGAAATGAAGAAGGATGAGAGGGTAATGGAGAGGATAATGCAAACTTTCATATATTTATATGGAAAATATGTAAGCAGATATTATAAATACGTGAGAGTTGATATTATAGTAATATATTAGTGAGAAGTTATATTATAGTAGTAGATTAGCAGAAAGTTAAGAGTTTGAGTAGATTAGTAGGAAGTTGAGAGTTTGAGTGAGACTTTTTTTTGCTTATTCCTATTCATTTCTTGAACTGCTCCCCACTTATTAATAATAATTTAATAAATAAAAGAGAAAAATGGGTATAAGTTAACTCATCAAATAGTTAGGTAAGTTATAACTCAAAACTGCGTAGTTTTGGGTCCGTTTGGGGTTGAGTGGTTGGTTTTTATTTTGTGGGCTGGTACAAAACTACGTAGTTTTGGGCTATAACTTACCTAACTATTGGTGTGTTAACTTATATCCATTTTCCTCGTAATAAAATTATAAAAAAAAATAAGAATTTTTCTAAAAAAGATAGGTTGTCACTTATCACTCATTTAGAAGGTACGTTGCCTATTATTTATGTGTGTGTGATGATCAAAATAGCACATGAATCCACTAACTATATTGTTTTAATTGGCTCATCAATTTGGCGTGGGATTGGTTTAAATGGTCAACCACTTGATCTTTAATTGCGAGATTATGATATTCAGACTCATTTATGCCTAAGATTGAGTTCACGCTACCCAACAAAATTACTTACGAGTACGTGCGTTGGAGAAGGCTGCCCTCAATTCTACGATCCATTACTTAAAAATAAAAAAAAAACAATTGCTGGTGAATTTAACCTCTCTGCCAACTGGAAAATCTAGATTGTGCGATCTGCCCCATGACGGTGGAAACTGATGCACACACCATTTTTGGTTGCAGTCGCAGCAGGGAGGTGTGGCGGCGTTCAGGGCTTGGTGCGAGCATCCCGACCAGCTAGAGCTCGAACAACGAGTTTATTGAATGGCTGTGGGATTTTTGTAATACTCAAAACGATTCTCGGTTCTCGCTTATTGTAGCAACTACCTGGAGTATTTGGAAGGCGAGAAATGCTTAGTTTTATAGCCAAAAGGAGCAACACCCGGAGATGACCTGCAAGCTGGCGGTGCAGATGCTCTGTGATTTTGAAGACGCCCAAGTACAGCTGGACATTCCAAGAGCTCCTTCACCCTCCTCTGCAAACCGGTGTTGGGTGGCCCCTCCAGCTGGTATGGTAAAATTGAATACAGATGCTGCAGTTGATGGAGTCACGGGGTCTGCATTTGGAGCGGTGATCAGAGACGATCAAGGTGGGATCAAGTTGGCTGCAACTGGATGGCACCCCGGCAAGGTGAATGTTGATGAAGCCGAAGCTCTCGCCTGCAGGTTTGGGGTGGGGTTGGCTTTGCGTTATGGTTTCAACAGGTTAATAGTCGAAACAAATTCGACTTTACTTCATAGTGAGCTAGTTTCGTCTTCAAAGGCTCCATCGTATTTGGGTGGTTTAGCCGAAGATACTGATAGGTTCTGTTGGATTTTTAGTTCGTGTTCGTTTTCTTTGATTTCTAGAGATTGTAATCGCCTAGCTCACCTTGTAGCTTCCATGGGCAAACATGATCATCGTGATCGTGATCACGTTTGGGTATCTGATATCCCAGCGGAGGTTATGAGGTTGGCTATTTTGGATTTGAATGCTTAATATATGGCCTTGTTGCCTTGTTTCGAAAAAAAAAAGGAAAAGAAATTATCACGTGTAAAATTTAATAATTAATTTTTATATTGTTCACATCAACAAATTTGTTAAATTTTAAAAACCAATTTAACTACCTACCAAATTAAACAACTACTAGAGCAAAAAAAAAAATAAAACAAAAAAAAAATAAAAATAAATGACATAAGTCAATTGAATATTTCACCAATTCTAATTTCAATTCCGATTCTATTTCCTCCGTTGGGATTAACCCTTTCCGTGACGGTTCCGTTTTCAACTTGTATTGTATCAAATTCAATTCCGGCTTCGGACACTGTTCACGACCTCGACGACGATGGCGAGAACGATACTGAACGAAGCAGCAGAGGAGGAAGAGAAATGGCTCGCTGAAGGGATCGCCGCCATTCAGCACAACGCCTTCTACATGCATCGCGCTCTAGTATGTCTCCATTTCCCAAATCTCTCCATCAAATCCCCTTTCTTAAACCCCCTTTCCGTTTTACTCATTTTACCTGCAAATTTGAACTTCTAAGGACGCGAACAATCTCAGAGAAGCTCTCAAGTACTCGGCCCAGATGCTGTCGGAGCTCAGGACCTCCAAGCTTGCTCCTCACAAATACTACGAACTCTGTAATTTCTTCTTCCTGTGATCTATAGCTGTGCTTCACTGTTATCTCAGATTCTTGATTGAATTTGACTTATGGGTTTGTGTTTGTGGGTTTAGCAGACATGCGAGCATTTGATCAATTGAAGAAGCTGGAGATGTTTTTCAAAGACGAGAGTAGGCATGGTGTTTTAGTGGTCGATTTGTATGAACTTGTTCAGCATGCTGGGAACATACTGCCCAGACTGTAAGTTTGAGCAGATCAGACTCTTTTTTTTCTCTTTTAATTTCATAATTTTGTGCTAATTGTTATAGTTTGAACTGGTGGTGTGCTGATTTGTTGTAATTATAAAGTATAAGCATTTCATTTGAGGTTGGAAGTTAATTTTGTATTCATGTTTGTAAATTGGTGAATTTAATTACAATCAAAATCTATATGCTACACGGCTACACCAATAATTGGGGAATCTCTTTGAGCTGGAATTTGAAAACTTCAATAAACGACGACTAGTTATCTATTTTAGCTATATACTGTTACCGAGGCAGTTATCTTCTCTATCAAAGGTACACACATGGGGAGAAAAAGGCATTACCGTCTGGAAATGAAGGCATCAATAGTTATAAACATGGTATCAGTTTTTGTATGAAACTTAAAACTAGACTGCCATAGTTGGTTGTGATCTATTTATGTTTTATTCATGAGAGGAAATTAATCATGCCATCAGGTCTAGCAAATTTTCTTTTTCCTTAGTGTAGTAACTTGAATGATTGAAAGTTTAACCAGAGTAATAAGCTATGTGATCATTCTTCTTTCTTTTCATACTTGTAAAGTTATAAAGATTTGGCCATTGTTAGCGGGCGTTTATGTTACATCATCTTTGCCAGTGCATATTACATTCCTTAATGTTGATTCATCAGGTATCTCCTCTGTACAGTAGGATCTGTGTACATTAAATCTAAGGAGGCCCCTGCTAAGGATGTCCTTAAAGATCTAGTCGAGATGTGTCGTGGCGTTCAACATCCAATACGCGGGCTCTTTCTGAGGAGTTATCTTGCTCAAGTCAGTAGAGATAAGTTACCTGACATTGGTTCCGAGTATGAAGGGTAAGAAATTATTGCTTGTCGAGCTTTTTGACTCTTTAATGAGGTTTTCTTCTCAGAAGTTGACTGTGTTGGGATATTGATATCTCGAGCTTTCAATAAAGTTGTGAGGAGAGAAATCAAAAGATTCATTCGGAAAAAGGAAATGGTCTTTAGGGGTGTTAGAATAGCATCTATAAGTGCTGATTTGATGAAATATGTTCAAAACCTAATGATAGTGAGATGCGTTTATACTTGATGTTTCAACAAGGTCGATTGGTATTGTCATCATTAAACACTAAATAGGTTTAGACTTGGAAATAATATGCAGATTTACCATAAATGTTGACTGGTTTGCTCTCTCCCATTGAGCAAAATATGGATTTGTAGAGTGGAGAGAAGTGGTATGATAAATAGTCCCATTAAGAGCTGATTTATTGTAGTTAAGGTAATTGTTGTTGTTAAATGGTATAGTTCCATATCAGTCAAAAGGGATAATGTAGCTACATATGAAGGCAAGAGCCAAACCAAACTAATAGGTTGGCCTTTAGTGTGGGAAGCTCAAGCCTGCACATTTAGCCCTCACATGAAGGGGAGTGTTGACAAGAAGTCTCCCACAAGCTACATATAAAGGAGAGAAAAGGGAGAGTCTAACCCAACTTATAGGTTGTTTTGTTAGTTGTTGAGCCTGACCTGTAATTTGTGGAGCCCAATTTTAAAATTCTCCAAGGTCAAAGGCTCGTATTGCAGAGGAGTGAGGATGGATTACTAGAACATCCCAATTTTGTTTCCCCTTCTACCTAAATCCGTTTTTGGTTTAGGCCAGTTAATCAATGATATTTCTACATCATATTCTAACAAGTAGATCAGGTAGTGGAATTTGATTATGTCATCAGTACTGCAGTGGTTCTAGTACAGTAAGGAGTTTGATTATGTCAAACGTTGTGGTACCCACCCTAGCACAGACAGTAGGTAAGGTTATTGAGGTTTTTAATCTTAAACTTCTTTGCTTACAGAAGTTCTATAATGCTTTATCATGGTTACACCGTAACTTTTTTCACATTAATGCGGCCATGTTCTTTGATAACAGACATTAAACATATTGATATATAAATTGTAACTGGATGGTATAAAAAGCAACGAACCCAGCCTCGCATGCAGACAGTAGATCAGGTTATTGAGAGTGTACACTTGAAGCTCCTTCGCTTACAGAAGTTACCTAATGTTTTATCTAGAATATTCCATTAGTTTTTTTTGAAGAATAGAATATTCCATTAGTTGTTTCACATTAATGTGGCCACTTTCTTTGCAAACAGTTATCTAACATTTTTGATAATTATATTTTAACTGGAAGGTATAAAGAGCAATTAACCCAGAGTTTAATCCATATTTTCTCAGGGGTGCTGACACTGTCATGGACGCTGTAGAGTTTGTGCTACAAAATTTTACTGAGATGAATAAACTCTGGGTTCGAATGCAGCATCAGGTTTGTTAAATATCAGTGGACATAACTCATAAGTATAATATTTCCCATATGCGTGGCACTGCCATAGTTGCATGCCATAGGGGTACAAATGAATCATGAGAGCATGGTTTTTGTGGCCATGCAGGCGTTATGGTCCTTGTCAATCATTCATACTCTTTGGTGATCCTGAGTTGAGGCTTCAATTGGGCTTTCTGGCATGCAGGGACCTGTTCGGGTAAGAGAGAAGCAGGAAAAGGAAAGGAATGAGCTTCGTGATCTTGTAATATTTACAAACTGAAAGTTCCTCTTACTGCAATATGCTCTCTTTCATGCTTCCATAGAGAAGTTACATTTCTTCTTTGAATTATTTCGGTTAGGTAGGGAAAAACCTCCATGTTCTCAGTCAGATAGAGGGTGTAGACCTCGAAATGTACAAAGACACTGTTCTGCCTAGAATTTTGGAGCAGGTGTAGTAACCACTCTCTTAGTCATTTGTTTATCTTAGCTTAGAAGCATGAGCTGTAGCTTAGGCTCTCTGAGCACCCTTTTCATTTACATGCATCCAATCTTTTTTTGCAGGTTGTCAACTGTAAGGATGAGCTTTCTCAGTATTATTTAATGGATTGCATCATTCAAGTCTTTCCGGATGAATACCACTTGCAAACCCTTGAAACATTATTGGGTGCTTGCCCCCAACTTCAAGTAAGCAGCATGACTTATACTAGAGTTCATATTTTGTCTTGCATTTTGCCTACATTTCTTTTGCAAATTGGATTGTAATACTTATCCTCTAGAACCTTTTGTCAGATATAAATGTTGTCTTTTTAGGATACAATTACTTTGGATACACACTTCTGGAAATATGTCTTACTACTATCGTTATCGTGCATGAAGGCTCTTGGTAATATTTTTAAGTGAGGGTTAGTACATATGTTTTTGCTCAATTTTTACTAAGATTAATGCAAAAACTAAATGAATTCTTTTCTCTAATATATGGTGACTTACTATATGCCAATTAATGTGGGCCTGTATTTACTTTGTTTTTCCTTTTTGGGAGTTAGAGGGTTTATGGTGTTATGTTCGGAGCCAAGTAATAGACGAATCTCTATCTTAATCTTGAACTGTATTCTAGTCCCACATCTCATGGCTATTTGGGCCAGATGTTGGTGTATCAATTATGTTTGAAGGGAAGTGTCTCTTGGTGCTGGCACTCTTATTTGTGCTGCTACTTGATCTTGAAGTGTGATATAAAACGATAAATAGTTATTTTTGGATGGTGGACGACTTCATTTAGTTAACTGCTTTTTTTTAAGGATGTTTGTCCTCTTTTAAAAGTTTGGTAGATATTTTTGTGTTATAATAATGAGGTTTTAATGAAGATAGATGCTAATACAACTTATTAACCTCTTTATTTTTATGCATCCTGTTGATTCTCAGGCAGCGGTTGATATCAAAACAGTGTTGTCGCAGCTAATGGAGAGATTGTCAAATTATGCTGCTTCAAATCCAGATGTAAGTTCTCAATCTGCTGCCTTTCCAGGTCATGCCAGTTCACATTTGCTGATTTTTTAATTCTTTTATTTGATTTTATTTCTTTCATGTGACAGGTATTACCTGAATTCTTGCAAGTTGAAGCTTTTGTTAAGTTCAGCAATGCCATAGGGAAGGTAGTCTTGCTTTTACCCTGTGGTTGGAAGTTATTATTATTAATAATCCCTTACAATACATAAAAAGTAGATGACAGAACATTTCATGTTGTTAGTGGCACATCTTAGATTGAAGCTCCATTTGTAGCTATATGATCATAGTGAATATTGGCAAATGGATAATAGAGCAGAAATAAGCAGGAAATGTATAAATTGGAACATAAGATCCTGCTGAACATATGCTTATACAGATCACATGGCATTTTGAACGTAAAAGTGCAGAGAAGCTGTACTCTTAATTATCATGTTTCTGTTTGTAGGAAATGTGTGTATTTTATAATGCTCTTAGATAACAAAAGATGGAGCTAAGGCATGGCCCACTGTCCCATGAGGGTGTCTGGCTAGCATTTAACCTTCATTAAAGTTTCTTTTGATGCATATGTCTTTGTACTTTTCATGTACATGAATCGGATTGTGGAATTTTGTTTCATGATCGGATTGCCTATATTTCAATGGTAGGTGATAGAAGCACAGATTGATATGCCTATTGTTGGTGTTATAACCTTGTACGTGTCTCTTCTCACATTCACTCTTCATGTTCACCCTGATCGGCTGGATTACGTGGATCAAGTACTGGTATGCTTCCTCTAAAGACTTGTACACTACATAGACAGATTCACATTAGGATGTCTGTATCTAGGTCTGACATATTATGCTTGCTACTTTGCATGACCATGCAATGTGGATGTAATCTCTTATTGTACTTTGTTTCACAGGGAGAGTGTGTTAAGAAGCTCAGTGGCAAACCCAGGCTTGAGGATAGTAGAGCAACAAAACAAGTTGTTGCACTTCTAAGTGCTCCTTTAGAGAAATATAATGATAGTGTAACAGCACTTACACTTTCTAATTATCCCCGTGTTATGGATCACCTTGATAATGGCACAAATAAAGTTATGGCAATGGTTATTATTCAGAGCATTATGAAAAATCATACTTGCATTTCAACTGCTGATAAGGTATGAATGTCCGTTCATTCCTGCAATTGTTTTAGCATAATGATGTTTTGAAGAAAAATGGTTGACATTCATTTTGTAGGTTGAGGTGTTGTTCGAATTAATAAAAGGGCTTATTAAGGATATGGATGCAACTGCTGCAGATGAGGTGCATATTGCCAGTTCTATTTGTAGGACTTTTTATCCAATAGAGCAAAAACCATATTAAAATTCTCGTGATATCTGCTACATTTATCTTATTCACAAGTCGTATTTTTGTTTTAAGTTTTCATAGCTTGAACTCTGTGTGCGCGTGCGTGTATTCATTTTCTTGTCCCTCATTTTTGTTGTTTTTATATCTCTATTGGTAGCTTGATGAGGAGGACTTCAAGGAAGAACAAAATTCTGTGGCTCGCCTCATACACATGCTACATAACGATGATCCAGAAGAAATGTTAAAGGTATGGAGATACTGTGATGTTTCTTCTCTTAAATTATTTCTTCTAACGGTACCCTTTGTTACATTTTTCTTACGTTTTACTAGTATGCAATTAGCAAATAGTATCAAACATGGAAGCTAGGTTCAGTTTCATGCGATAACATCCTACTAATACAATTTGAGCATTATACTGTTTTTAATCTGTATTCTGCATAGTCATGGGAATGAGACTATGGTTTCTGAGTTACTGTAAACTGAACTTCGAATAATTGCTACTTGACTAGAATATTTTCCTTTTCTTTAAATCCCAATTTGTCTGTTGCAATAAATGGAGTCATAGAAAATGTCTGAATTTGTTTTAATATTGGACATTAGGTGTATGGTAAATGTTCAACTTTACACACTTATATTTTGAAAAGTTAAAAGGTTACCTGATGTTTTTATACATTAACAGTAAAATTATTATCAAAGTCAGGTTGCTGCACTTTCTGACAATATAGTCCTGTAATCTGATTAGTTCAGGTTTACTTGTGTACATAATATCACTGGCCAGTTTCTGAAACTAAAATAATTTGATGTATCTTCTACTGATTTTCAGATTATACACACTGTGAGGAAGCATATAATGAATGGAGGACCAACACGCCTACCTTTCACAGTCCCTCCTCTTATATTTTCTGCACTCAGGGTATGCTATTATTTTTATACTTGTTTTGACAAACTCTTGTACCAGTTTGTCTATCCTTATAACATTTGATAAAATACTGTGTGAAAATATAGGAAACGAAATTGAGAAGAGAAAAGGAATTTCATGAGCAGAAGCTGTGACCTAACTGTACACTGAAGGCTTAAATTACTTAGGCTTCTCTGCCATCATTATGTAGTGCCCATGTTGCTCGGAGTATCCTGAATGCTTTCTCTAGAAACATTTTTATTTATTGTCCATGTGCTTTCTCGTCTCATAGACAACATAATTGTGCTAGTTGGCACTTTCTACATAGTGGCTGCATAGAGATGAAATTATTTTGTGCATATCCAACTCTATGCAGTAAATTTTAATCCCGAGTAGCTGGTGATTGATATCCGTATATATCCTTCTTTGTTATTCAACCCTGTAATGTATACTCATCTTTTGTTATGTCCATCGATATATGGTCCTTGTTAAGTACTCCCTTTGTCCCAAAATAAGTGTCCCATTTGACTATTTGCAAATATTAAGAATTCCAATTTTTGTGCTTGGCTTTCCGCCATTTCCCCCTATTTGCCAACTTGTCTCCATTTTAACTGATTAATTGAGGGATACAATTGGTAATTCATAACTAATTTACTAACTATGGACACTTATATTAGGACAATTATTTTTAGAAATTGGACACTTACTTTGGGACAAAGGGGGTAGTGTTCCTGTAATTTTACATGACCTCAACTCTTCTCTTCTATTGTTTCCTTCATCTTGTAAATGCTCGATTTCCTGCTGTCTCCCTAGGAGTTGTAATTCATTGAACTTGACTTGATCTGCGTTCATCTTATATATGATGTCACATATTACCTTATCATGTAGAAAGGGGGAAAACTGTTATCTCTCTTTTGTTTGTTGTTAATTGGAGTTGAGTTTTTAATGCTCGTTTGCAGATGGCCTCACTTTGGAATGTGGTTTTGATTTGGAAAGCCCTTTTTGTTAAATGCAGTTGATTAGGCAATTGCAATGTCAGGATGGAGATGTTGTTGGAGAAGAAGAACCTGCAACACCAAAGAAAATTTTTCAGCTCTTAAATCAGGTATCCTGCTCCAAAGATTTTTAATTGTTCTGATATGGACTTGTTATCCTGTTCATGAGCTTTGCTGGTAGGAATTAGGCTTTCCCGTACATCATTTTAAATTATCAAATCTATTTACATATGCTAACC
>JAYMSY010000699.1:0-10907 GCA_036897685.1 Monsonia emarginata | reverse complement strand
CTTGGAATTCATGTTCTTCATGGTAATACACTTCTCATTTTGAAATTCACAATTCATATACTATCAACGTAAAGATGGAATTTTAGAAAATAAGGTTGTTTGGTTGCAAGAAATTCCCTTGGGATTCACAATTAAATGTTGGCATATTTCAGAATGCACTTCTAATTTTAGCTATAGATCTGTAATATGAAGTGTTTTAATCCTAATTATTTTGATTGTTACTATTGGTTTAGGACCCTTTTGGGATGCGCTGCACAATTCCTATGTTAAGGGTGGTTTGGCATTGGGGGCTTTGTTGGGACCAGGGCGAGGTAAGTTGCTGTTCCTCATCTTCGTATCTCTACTTGGTTTATTGTGCCTGTTAAGAAGTATGTGCTGATTTTTATTTACTTGACGGTGGTGTATGTGCATTAGGATAGTGTTCCATAGCTTTTCCTCAGCAAGTTTCATATTTAGATATGTATTATGTATGCAATTCATATAGGCTTATCTCATCTTTTTCATGTAAACTTAACATTGTATGTAATGTAAAATTGAGTTTCAGTCTTGAAGAACATAAGCACTTCTGTGTGATTAGTGTAACTGTATAGTATCTCTTGCAGATTTGCTTTTTGATGGCCTGACAGCACTGAGGAAGGGATCACCAAATATGAATTCTCTAGTGGGATTTGGGTCAATTTCAGCTTTTTCCATTAGTGCGGTGAGCAAATATCTGAATGCGGGCATCAAAATTTCCTGCATATTTCTGGATGGTTCAATTTGTGTTTTGGCTAAATATTATCCCCTACTTACATTCGTTTATCATTCAGGTCTCACTTCTTAATCCTGGGCTTGAATGGGATGCATCATTCTTTGATGAACCGGTGAGTTGGTTTACTTTCATTTGACACCTGTTTTCCTTGAAGCTGTGTCATATGTTATCTGCATGTACCACAAGAAGCAAATTAACTTTACCCCAAGTTTGAGGAAACTGTAAATCAACTGGTAATAAAATTCTCATGCGAAGATCCTGACTTTAGCATGCAGGTCATGCTTCTGGGTTTTGTGCTTCTAGGACGTTCTCTTGAAGAAAAGGCAAGGATCAGGGCATCAAGTGATATGAATGAACTCTTAGTGAGTCAAAATATGTTTCTACTTGCTAGTATAGTATCATTTTAAAATATAGTTCAATGCTTAATTGCTTGATTTCTCATCCCATGTTAGTCTTTTTTGCTACTTTTATTGCTCCTGCTGTTCACTGGAAACTTAAACCTTGTACTGGCTATTTTTGCAGTCTTTGATATCCACTCAATCACGACTTGTGATTACTTCCTCAGACAGTGATCCCACTGCTGACAGTGTACTTAGCTCTGATGCTATTTGTGTTGAGGTTCCAACTGATGATATTAGAGTTGGAGACTCGGTGTTGGTTTTACCTGGCGAAACAATTCCAGTAGATGTAAGCTTTTTTTTCAACCATATGGGTTTTTAAATTTTAATAACAAGTTCAGGAAGAAATTGATTTGAATTGTATGGTTATATAGAAAATATACCCTTTCGTTCTTGTCTTTACAAGTATTCTACATATCAAACCTTTGCTGATAATAGAATACCTGCACAGGGTAAAGTTCTTGCAGGAAGAAGTGTGGTGGATGAATCCATGCTAACAGGAGAATCACTTCCTGTATTTAAGGAAAAAGGTTTAACAGTTTCAGCTGGAACAATAAATTGGGTACGACTGTGATATTGATGTAGTATTCTCATAATCTTATCTCCAATATCCTAATTGATTGCTTTTGGCATGAGAATTTTTTTATTATTGTTTCTTAGCTTTTGTAAATATTGGACTATATTGTATTGTCTTCAAATATGTTGGTCTGCATTAAGTGCAAGATAAAGAGGTAAGCATAGTTTTCCATTGTATTTCGAGTTTTAGACTTCACTCATAACACATACGCTTAGCTTAGTCTTCATAAAATTGGATATCTCCTTGGCCTTTTACCTTCAATGCTTAATTTGTATGTTGTCTAATACAAGGAATCATTCCATTTCAGGACGGTCCTTTAAGGATTGAAGCATCTTCAACTGGCTCCAACTCAACTATATCCAAGATTGTTCGCATGGTTCGTTTCTCTCTCTTTCTCTCTGATCGTGCAAATCATATAGTTGTAACATAAAAAAAAACAAATAGTTCTGTAACTGTTTTAGCATTACTTGTTTGAAAACAAAAGCATGGAATTGACTAAACATGGACAAGCATATATTTTTAAACCATCACTTGACCTGGCAATTTAAGGGAGCTTTTATGGCTTTCTGAATATTTTTTTTATGGAAAAAGAAGTTGGGTTAGTTTAGCCTTCGTGTGCAAGGCACCCATCTTTAGGTCTTATAGTTTATAATCATGTCTCTAAATACTATAGCCTCCATGAACAGCATTATTAACTTCAGACAAATTGTCTTTTTATATGCATAATATTCACATTTGAGTATGTAAATTATCTGCTGCATATTTGGACCAAAGTGGATGGATCTGGTGTTATTAAGGTATCTTTTCATATTATGATCAATTAACTTCTTAGAGTAACTATACACCACAGAAATGATATTTGTTATTGAATTATTGGGTTGAGTAGATTTACATAGGAATAATAGGATGGAGAAAATTTCTGTACATTTAGTAAGGCCTAATCTGATATTTGGAACTCCCTATACTCTTGTGAATAACTCAAAAATCCTTTTTTGCAAGAGAAACTTTGTTCTTCATTATGCTTGATATTGTTAATAATCATATGACAATTTGAAATGTTGCATACATATGGACTACGTCTAACTTGGTTTGCTGCATGCTAAAGCCTCATGTTGCAATTTCCAGGTTGAGGATGCCCAAGGTCGTGAAGCACCAATACAGAGGCTTGCAGATTCAATAGCTGGCCCATTCGTGTACAGTATAATGACTCTGTCAGCAGGAACATTTGCCTTTTGGTATGCATTTACTGTGTTCTCATTTTGCTATTGACATGCTTAATTAGGTGATAGAGAGCAAAAGAGTTCACGGATTGAATAATCTGAAATTTTTTGAGTATCATGCATGCTCTCCTTCGTACTGGGAGAACAAACCATTACTCATGTTACCAACTGAAATCTGAGATTTTATATGCGATGTTTATGATTTAGTCAGCCTACCAATCATTATATTAGGTGTCTTACTATCCAAGCTGTATTTTAAAAATACTTGTAATGATTGTGTAGTGGTTTACATATGTCAGACCACAAAAAGCACTGTCGTTTCAACTTCCCGCTGCATCTGGAACTACCTATCCATTGTTCAAGCATCTCAGTAATTTCCTATTTAAAAAAAAAAGCATCTCAGAAGACATATGTGGCAATACAAACTATATTTAATATTCTCCATTTTTCATGTAAAAAAAGCCTGTATGGCGTTTTGATCTTTGGACAATGTTTTGTTTGACTAGCCAGTCAGAAACTCTACAAATTTGACAATTTTGAACAGATATTTATTGATGTGATGTGCAACTTCACTTTTTTTTTGTAGACTATCAATTAACATTTATTTTGAAATTTCCAGTTTATTGACCTAATCTAACTTAAGTTGGGATCTCTATAGCTGTCTTGCGAGCATATCCTATATATGCTAAGATTTTCCATTGTTAAACTTGAATGTATATCAATGAGCTTTATTTGAACTTGAGTCTTTGACAAACACAATAACCAATTTTCACTTTTCAATATGCCCGATCAGTTTCAGTTCTAACTGATGAATACAAGTCCCATGCGTCCAAAAACCATATGAATCCTATTAATAGGTTGAATTATGCAATGTCCAATTCATGTTCTCATGGCATTATAACTAGTTTGTTTTTAATTGAACTGTTTTCAGTTTCTCTGTCTTCTTGTACTATGCCTCATTACATTCATATATAGGTACTATATGGGGACACATATTTTTCCTGATGTCTTGCTCGCTGATATTGCTGGGGAAGATGGAGATCCTTTGCTTTTAAGCTTAAAACTTGCTGTGGATGTCTTGGTGAGTAAACTTATGTGCAACTGACATATGATGTAATTTTCAGGTTGGACTTGGTGGGTTTTCTTATTTTAAATGTTATCTTTCGGTTTCTTGAAGATTAATCCTTCGGAGCAGGCAATTTCCTTATTTATGATTTTGCCCCGGATATTTTCTTTTTTGTTTGTAAAGGCCAGTGTAAACCTACTTATTTCTTCAGAGCACCTGACCTAGCATATATTTCATAAGGTGATGAGGGTGTTTAGTTTTCTTGATTAACTGCAAATGTTTGTTGACAGGGGTAATGTCTCTAAATTAACAGAATGTAGGGATAACGTTTTCTTGAAGACAAAAAATCCTAAGTGCCCGTCTTGTGCATCTTTCAAGTTATCATGAATTAAGAAATAGAGTTGATTTGTACTGGCCTTTCTTGTATACAGTAATTTGCTATGTTCATTTGTATCTACATGCTTGTGCTATTATTCTCCCTTAAACCTGGATCAGAAGTTGGGAATCTTATTGAATTTAAAAGAAGAAAATCCTAAATTAGTTCCTTACTTTTGTAGGTAGTTTCTTGCCCATGTGCACTGGGTCTTGCAACACCTACAGCGATCCTAGTTGGCACCTCTCTGGGTACATTTCCTGACTTATTTAATCAGAAGTTTTTGCCAATCTAGCTTCTCATGCTATTATTCATGTTAAATTTGATCTCATATTTCTAATTCTCTTCTCTATTGACGAGATGACTTTCTGTTCAATTTTTTTATGTAGATGATGATTGTCAGTATTTGTCAAACATATTTATCATGTATGCATGCACATATTATGACAGAATAGTTTGGTGAATGTTCAAAATCAAGGCATTAGTTCACTTGGCTTTGAAGATTTAGTAGAAAGACTTACTCTTGAGTTTTATCAGTCTTTCAATAGAGACTCTACTTGTATTGCACCTATTATTTTGAGCTTAACTTATTCATCATTGCATCAAAAATGAGCAGGAGCTAAACAAGGACTTCTTATAAGAGGAGGGGATGTATTAGAACGCTTGGCTGGCATAGATTATGTTGCCATAGACAAGGTAGTTCCACATACAACCTACAACTCTCTCTCTCTCTCTCTCTCTCTCTCTCTCAAACACACACGCAGCAGCACTAGTTTTAGAGATGTCAGATTTATTTGTTATCAGCAATACCACCACCTATTGAATTTAAACCCTGTTCTTTGGACCATGGACACAAGCACTTAACCGCTTGGCCAAACTGGCTTTGGTGAAGAAAAAAACTGATGTCAGATTGACCAATATATTTACTCTGGATAGCTCAAAATCTCCACTCTTAACACAACCTTCTCTCGATCCTCAGACAGGAACTCTGACAGAAGGAAAACCCACTGTTTCAGCTGTCGCTTCTCTTATTTATGAAGAATCCGAAATTGTTAAGATTGCTGCAGCTGTGGAGAAAACAGCATCACATCCAATTGCAAAAGCCATTATAAACAAGGCTGAATCGTTGAACTTAACTGTTCCAGTTACACGAGGACAATTAGCAGAACCAGGTTTTGGAACCTTAGCAGAAGTAGATGGGTGTTTGGTTGCAGTTGGCAGTTTGGACTGGGTTCGTGAACGTTTTCAAAGAAGGACAAGCCCATCTGATATCAGAAATCTGGAGCAAGCAGTGATGCATCAGCCATCTAAAGGGATATCATTATCAAACTATTCAAAAACAATTGTCTATGTTGGACGGGAAGGAGAAGGCATAATTGGTGCTATTGCATTATCCGATAATTTGCGCCATGATGCTGTATCTGCTGTTACTAGGTACCTTGTTCCTCCCTGATATTTTACTGAATTGCAAGACCCAAGGAAGTGTTTAATTTCTGCCACCTAGAATAGGGGCCTAATTTCTGCAGTTTGTGCAAATATGCATATAAGGTATATCATTTTAAATTAAGCCTATTGAACCCTAGTCAATGATACAAGGCACCAGTTATTTGGTTTATCTGTCACAACATATTTCTATCGCTTTGTTGCAATTACAGTTTCAATGCTTACAATATTGATAAGGAAATTTCAAGGTTTTGGTCTAGGCATAACCTCTTATGTTTGTTCCGTGGTAAATAATTGCATCCTTGATATTTCATCCAAATTCTGCTCCCATCTTCTTCTGCTTCTTGTAAGGTCCAGTTGGTGGAATGAGCTTATCTATAGTATTTGACTGAGCATATAAGGGCTACAAACCGTAGCCTTGTGCGATTGGATTCTAACTGAATCCATTTGCTATTTCCTTTGTAATTATATTTAACACTTAGTTATCTTCTCACGTATCTAAACTTGCACGCCGATTTTGTTTTCTTGGAAGGCTCCAGCAAAGAGGTATCAAAACAGTTCTCTTATCAGGGGACAGGGAAGAGGCAGTTGCAACTATAGCGAAAGCAGTTGGAATAGGAAATGGATATGTCAATGCGTCCTTGACACCACAACAGAAATCTAATGCTGTATCAACGCTTAAAGCTTCAGGGCATCGTGTTGCAATGGTAAGCATTTTCAAACATTATTCTTGTGCAAAATTATTTGAACTGAGACACCTAAAGGGATATCATTATCAAAGCATTACCTAGTGGTTGATCTGAATCTTACAATTTAGTACTAGGTGTAACCTATGTGTTGTCTATACTGAATGATTTTACTTTTTTCACCTAAACAGTTCTTTGCAATGGAATTATGTTCACCTAACATGTCTGCTTTTCTTAAGGTAGGTGATGGCATAAATGATGCACCTTCTTTGGCTCTAGCTGATGTTGGGATTGCCCTTCAGCCCGAAGCACAAGAAAATGCTGCATCCAATGCAGCATCCATTATACTTCTTGGAAACAAACTTTCACAAGTATGTTTTTGTTTGACATAACTCATTTACTATTCCTGTTCTATTTAATGCATGCATACATGTAGCTATTTCTATCACAATAAGTTGTTCAGGTAATGAAAGTTATCTAGGTGTCAGTATTTTGAAGTGAATTAAGTCAGTTACACAATATAAGACCGGGTGCACTTGCACTTGCGCTTGATGGAATTCTCTGGAGATTGAACATCAATTTTTTGTATAATTTGACTACTCCACCTTTAATAAATTAAGTCGTTTTCGCTCAGGTCTTTTTTTCCGCCAGAACATTTCATTCTTTAAAACTGTTTAAATAACTACCGCACTTCACACTGGCTGATAATGGGTCCATTCCGTTCTTTTTGGGTGAAAACTTGGATGATGGAAGCCTACATCCTTCTGCTTTTAGTAAAGATAGGGTCATTTGTTTAGAATAAGAGGTAAGATCTTATCACACATCTTATTTGATCTGTTTTAATAAGAGCTGAAATTGGCCCATGAAATTAAAATGAATAAGTTGTGATCAATTATTTTTTATTTTTTAATTTTATCATGAATTTTGAATAAGTTGCATCTTATTTAAAAAGTGAAATTTCAATCACATTAACTCCAAAATAAGAGGTGAAATAAGATAGGTAAACAAATACAACTTATTTTAATGGACCTCTTATCAAATAAGAATAAGATGCAATAAGAGGTAATAAGAGCTAAACAAATACAACTTATACCATTTTACAATGGCCAAAGACACAAGGTTCTTGTCAGAAACAGGATGAAACACATCACAATTTAACCCTAGCTATTTGGTCTTAGAATCCTTTCCTTATCCTGTGAATTTCCCTCACAAAATGCTCAATGAACTAAAAGATATGCTGGAGGCATACAAAGATCTTGAAGTGAGAAATGACCATGTGGACAGGTGAGGAAGGAGATTGATTTTCTGCAAACGAATATTATGGATCTTCACGAAACAATTTCTCAATTAAAAACTACTTATGAAGAATTGAGGATCATCATCTAATTCGAGTTGCTAACTCCTCAGGTTTTAAAGTCATCAAAGAGTTAAAAGACTCATCCAGAATTCTATCATCCTATAGGATTGGTCTACTTGTGGGATTAGAGGAAGAGAGGTCGTTCTGGGTCCAGCTTAAAAAGGAAAAACAACAGTATCTATGTTCTATCCAGAAGGCGTGGTCATATAGGTTCTAACTGCCAATCTAAAGTATCTCTGGCTGTTGGATCCTTGAATCCCCCAAGTCTTTAGGTAGAGTGCAACTTTTTTTGTGAAGAAGTTGGGATCATATGCGAACAGGCACCAGAGAATGTGGTCTACTACTCAGAGTATCTCCATCTGTTCGCGTTCTATGGAATGCAATACTTCCACCAGTCTTGGTCTACTGACGCTATGTTTGCTTATTCTACTTCTGTCCCGACAGGATTAGGATCGAGGAAAAACCAACATACTCAGACAACCTAGGACCAAACATAGCGCTAAGCAGAGTACTCATAAGGCTCGAGCTTTTAAGAACTATCATTGAGCTCAGACAGGATGTTCCAGCCACTGCCAATTTACAGTGGCCTCTACTGAGCTAGAAGAAAGATTGCTTCCCTATTTGCCTAAGAGGTCTTCTTTGGTGAATTGTAAAAACATTGAAATAATTAATGACCTGTGAGGACTGGAGGTGGATCAAAACCAGGCGGCTACTTCATACACCCTACAACAAATTTCATACTTCAGAAAAACTCGTCCTTAGAAGCTGCTCCTAGTCTGCAGGGTGGTTCCTCTGATGCATCAATTAATTTCCCTATACCCTTTTATTTAGAGCTCCTAGTACCCAGTCTAGCGTCTTGTATGGCGTGTTGTTTTGAGACTGTATGTTCTTGGATAATTTTATCTATGTTCTTGCTTTTCCATCCAAAAAAAATAAAATAACTGAATAGTTCATTCTTTCTTCTGAATCTTCAAATAACTGTACGGCTAAATCATTATGGTTTGCTCATCTTAAGATCACGGTAAGATGGGTTAGATATAGTTATTTGACATTTTACCTTTGGGTGTTAAAACAGTGATGTAGTCCATCCGTCCCAAAATAAGTGTCCCATTTACAAAAATAGTCAAATGGGACACTTATTTGGGGACGGAGTGAATACGATAATTTTAAGAAGTGAAGATTGTATAAGCTTGGATGTGAGAATCTGTTTTCTTAACCCTACAAAATGACAACTATGTTTCACACATTTCTGTATTTTTGTTTCCTGTAGGTTGTGGATGCCCTAGATCTTGCACAAGCAACCAAGGCAAAAGTGTATCAAAATTTGTCGTGGGCAGTAGCATATAATGTAGTTGCTATCCCAATTGCGGCTGGAATACTACTTCCACAATATGATTTTGCCATGACACCTTCACTTTCAGGTGAGTCAATAAGATCACCTAAATATTCCCTTGACCAAGATTGCCAGCCTTGTTGCCTGCTCTATAGGACTTTATGTACATGTCCTTGAATAAGATTGTCAGTCCTGTTCTATGCTTAAGTCTTACAACTTAATATGTGAATATGTTTAACCTACGATGCCATTAGTCCTAGTCCTACTAACTACTGGTTTCATGCATATGAACAACTCTTTCATCATTACTATCGGTTTTGACAGGTGGACTTATGGCTTTGAGCTCTATATTCGTCGTCTCCAACTCGTTGCTTCTGAAACTCCACGGGTCCCAGAGGAGCCAAAAACTCTAACTTTTCCCACATATCCCATATATGCCAAAGTCAGTTTTGAGTAAAAAATCTGGATGAGATTTAATCTATGAGAGTGTTGAATTTTGAAGGCGCGTTGAAAAGGAAAAGGCAGTTGGCAGTTCGGCAGTAAACAAATGTCTTCTAGTTATATATATACATATATGGTCCCCTCTGTTAATCTCAGTTTCTTTCATCACATAAACAGACTCATTGTAATGATAGATATTGTTAATATGTATAAAATACCCATGTTTAACCGTTATTCAAGTGAAAACAGGAGAAGATGTTATCAGGAACAAAATGAAGAAGCGTGCACAGGAAACGTGCACCTACAAAAGGGATGTCTCCATTATCACTATCTGCATCAGTAGCAACCCCACCTCCTCGGTGTCCCCATCTCTCAGATGGGAATGGAAGAGGCTTCCATCAGTCCTTATCATTAGTCGGGACCTCAGGTACGAGTAAAACATTTGCATTGTTAGCCTTAGCCATGCATGTGCATGTGTAGAGTATTTGTCGGGGAGCAATACCTATCTTGAAGAAGAAAAATGGAGTCTGGTTATTACTTTCACATGCCCACCAAGCCAGCCATTAATATTTTATCTGCTCACAATGCTGAAGCAGATTCAGATGATTCATGCTGTCAGTGAGGACAGCACCAAGATAGCAACTTGGTTATGCAAGCCCCAATCTCAGCCACAGCACAGGCAGGTACTTCTAAAGTTCAAACCTCAATTTATTTTTTCTGGTAAGTTGTGGGGTAGAGTTTCAAGTCCTTAGCCATTAACAGCCAATAGCTCTGTGCCATGTCATGATCTTGTGACCAAAGTTTCAATCATGGAAGTGAGTGAAATTGTCATGTTACTGCTTTGGATTCAGCACTTGCTTGTTAAGCTGGTGAATATATATGTTAATGGGGTTGAGAAGCTTTTGTGTTGGCATCTACTCTACTCATTTCTTGAGAAAAGATAAAAATAAACTGTCTTTTTAGTTTTTTTTTTTTGTAGTGTTAAAAGTGTCCACAACGGGGCAGCTGAAACGTGCCATGCAAAAAATGAGTGGAATAGAAAACGGCAACTCGTCCCACAGTGGGAGACTGTCATTTTTTTACTGTCATCACATTGTAACTCGACGAACTGCAATTTTTCTTCTATAATTGACTAGGTTTGACTAAAAATGCTCTTTCTAGATGGTTGCAGCTTGGCGAGCTGCATGACAGTCAGTGCCAAAATTGGCACTAGTTGTGGCAGCCGCCACAAACTTCAATGAAGGGAGCCCGGCCGGCACATC
>JAYMSY010000698.1:0-10909 GCA_036897685.1 Monsonia emarginata | reverse complement strand
AAAGACACACAGGCGGTTCTTGGCCCGTGATAAGGGAACCTATGGACCAATGCCACGCAGTGTTCCCAAGGGCTTACTGGGAATGCCATTCAACACAACAGTATGTATTATTTAACAGATGGTTTAGTGATGGTTTTTCTTCAACTGCTTTTTCAGCATGCTGATGAGATGCACCAATGAAAATGGCAGGCAATAGATGGTCTTTACTGTGTTGGTGATAGCTGCTTTCCGGGACAAGGTGTTATAGCTGTCGCCTTTTCAGGAGTGATGTGTGCTCATCGAGTCGCTGCTGATATTGGTAAGCGTGGACCCTTTTCCATGTCTAACAGACTTTCTACTGGGTGAAAATAATTGTGTATATTCTACCAAAGCTAGAGTAGTTATATTATAACTTAAAGTGGTTAAGCTCCACAAGAAATCAAGAACATACAGTTTTTCTTAGTATGTGTTTTTTCTCGTCTGGACAGGGCTTGAGAAGAAGTCCCCTATATTGGATGCTGGGCTCCTTCGGCTCCTTGGTTGGTTCAGGACATTGGCATAACACAAGATCTATGTACAAATATACAACTTGAAATTACTTTTTGGCAAGAGAATCAGAGCTTCAATACTTGAAACTTAGAAAGAGAGGCTGGTAGTGGCCATCGAAGAAAGCAAGGTATTTTGCTACTGGGCGTTTAATCAATTTTGGTTCATTAATTTGCCTTTAAGTTTTATAGGCTCTAAATTACACACAGGCTTTAAGGTGATTGGTCATACTAATATTGTAAAACTCTTTCTTGCTTGAGTTTTAAATGATTCCTGATGGCTTTGCCTGTATAATGAGATGACTTGTACTTGTTTTCTTATGATAGAAATCCCAAAATTGTTTATTAATTCATTCTGTGCCCTGTTTATCTTTAACTCTAAATTCCAAAAAATGCAATGGAATGTGAGTTTGAAAATGGAGACCCAGAAACAAGTATAAAATTCATGTGGATTGTTATTACTTGTACTCATTCTGGAATTTTGTTTTTCAGTGTACACTGAACTGAACTATATTGTTAGTAGGAAGACTTCCCACTATTACATTATTATTCTCACCATCATCAAACCACCTCCATTTCCATGCTAGCTATTACCCGTATTGCAATTCACACCACATAGCTACTAGCTCCATAAAGTTTTCACGATCACTCTCACCTTCAGCTCATTGTCATTATTAATTTTTTAAACCACGGTATTTCATTTAGATATGTGCAAGTCTTGTTGTTTCTTCAGTAGAAGTACTGGTAAATGACTAGTTTCAACTGACCAATAAAGTAGTGCTTGTATATATGAAAGATTAACCTGTTAGCATGTTTTGAGATAAATCCACAAAAAAGTTCTCCCTAGTAAAATCCACACACATCCAGCATAAGATGGAAATTTCTTTTTTGCAGCCATAACTTCTGGATGAAATGAATCTACAACCTCTTGAGAGGTAAAAAAAGAACCCAAAAAATATTGATATGTGATCTTTGCTATTTTTTCCCCACTTTGTCAGTACTAAAAGATCACTTTTGGTGAAGTGGAAAGTCAGACATATTCTCTCTTAGGTTATGCTTTCTTCAAAATTAGCTATAGATCAAACTCCAGAATGGAATTTCATCCGTCGCAGAGAAAGATAGGCCAAGAGGCGGTAACCGAAAACCATAGCTACCAGGGCAGCAACTTCATGCATCCCGCTGTCTATTCGTATCCCGTTCACTGAAGGTGTCATGTCTTCATACTGCACCTTTAGAAGAAGCTTGTAGGTGTGGTAATTGAATGACATATAGCGAATCCAAGATATAAATACTGGAACTCTCTGCACAAGTGTAAACAATGTCATTGCTGCAACTCTGCCTGTGGAGCTTTTGAAAGTAGTTTTGCTTGGTTATGTTAAACTGTTAGAACTAATTGACGAGGTAGATTCCACATATATAAACTATTATCTTACTACCTATATAACTGTTTTCCTTCTAACGGAATTTTCTAGAAAAAGCTTTTCCAACAAAGTTAGACAAATAGTTCAGATTTCCGTTTGTTGGTGCTTGTCAATTTTTTTGAATGTAGAATACATGTTAGTTTCTTTCCTGAAATATCATTATCTCATTGCGTAAATTACATGATATGAGTTAGGTTGTTTCGCACACATACCTTGACAAAGTACCCACCGGCTAGCATGAAGGTCATCACAGTTACTGAAGCCAGAGTCGTAGCTTTCTTTATGTCCATGAGTGTCGCCCCAATTGCTAGTCCGAGTCCCTGCCATTGTATCAGGACTTAATAGTTTAGAATTTGTATGTAACTTTGGTATATCGTTAATCAGTAGTAGTTGCAAAGAACCAAAGATTCAATACCTGAGCTGCCACGATGCAGAGGAAAACTGTAAGCATGCTCAGGAAAAAGGGGGCAGCACTGAGTCTCAAACCCGCCATGAAATAGACAACAAGAAGGAAAAGTACTGGTAGTAATAGGTCAAGTGGGAGGTCGCTCGTAGTTCTAGCCACAAAATATGCGCTTAATCTGTACATGTCTGCTGCTCGTTCCTTGCTCAGCATAGCTCTTTCTTGAGGAAATGTGAAGATCGCTGTAAAGACGGGAAAGAATCCCCAAAATACAGCAATGAAGAAAAGCAGCCCTGCCTGAAATCAATGTTAGTTGATAATAAGTTAGGCTCATTGGTTAAATATATATAATTTGTGCCTTTCTCAATAGTTACCTGATCTTGTAGACCTTTGGGGCTCTTGCTATCTGACTGCCACCAGAGCAATCCCAAGATAATTGCAGTTGACAGGACTTGGGTGATCCTCAACCAGCTGAAATAGTCATGTTTTCTTTCTTTGATTCCTCTGCAGAACAATATGCAATACTGTTCCCACCAGCTTGCTCCCCATTGTCGCTTCGGTGAAGACACCTTTAGCTTAATTTCTTCATCAAGAGGGATAGGGGCCGAGATGTTCTTCTTCTCCTGGTCTGCAACTCGTGTCTCGTAGGCCTCCACAAGGTACTGGTTTTAAATCGGAAGTAAACATCATCAGGCTGATAACTATAGAACTTTATATCAGCCTCTTAATATGAATGGTTCAGATGTTTTTTTAGCTTTCTGAATCACTTATTACAGTTGAATACCTTTTAATTATTAAGATATAGATACAAGTCTGAATGATTAAGATCTGCAATTCTGATTCAGACTTTTGAGTTTACCTCATGCACAACTGCTGGAGATGGTTTTCCATTTCTAGTTTCGGTTTCTGAGTTTCCCACTCTGTCTTCTAATTCTGATGGTACAGAGATGTCATTTATGTTTCCGTTTGCCAGGTCTAGCAGGAACTCTGCTGGGTTCATTGCAATCAGAGGCGAACATCCTATAGAAGAGAAATAAACCATTGCTTCTGATGCTTTTCCGAAATAGAGCAAGCTCCCTTTCCCGAGAAGGATCAGCTTATCGAACTTGTGGAAGAGCCTGCTTGATGGCTGGTGGATTGTTGTTACCACAGTTTTCCCTGCCTGCATAGAGATTGAAAAAAGTTGTGATGCCTTGTGATACGTTTTCTCTACATACTCGGTTTTTCTTCTTATTCTTTCTTTTCTGGATTAGGCAGCAACTGAGTTCTTTGATTAAGATGAGAGGATCAAAACTTGAGTGTAGTCACTTAATTACCTCTGCTATATCATGCAGCATTTGTACGGTTCTTAAAGCTGTTGTAGAATCTAGGCCAGAGGTGGGTTCGTCGAGAAACAGAAGAGACGGGTTGATTATAATCTCATTGCCAATACAAACCCTCTTCCTCTCCCCACCAGACACTCCGCGGACAAAGGAACCTCCAATCATGGTATCTTGGCACCTGTTGTGCAAACCATAGGTATTTCTTTTACTTGCTTGCTTCTGTGATCGTGGAAGATTAACTCATAGTGTAGCTCTAGACGGATAAAAGAGAAAATTACCTCTCTAATCCTAGCTCCACGATGACATCTACTGCTCGTTTTTCCTTTTCTTGCCTTGTCAATGTCTTTGGTAGGCGTAAAAATGCTGCATATGTTAATGTTTCCTTCACGGTGAGATGAGGAAATAGAACATCATCCTGAGTCACAAACCCTATCCTGTCACATTATTCATGTTAGTCATATGCACTACCATGTTTGTTTATATGCGTTTTTTAGCATTGAATTAGTCTATGAACTTAAGTGTTTAGATTCTTACTTGCTCTTCAGGAACTTGGAATATGGCTGGTCATTGTAAGTGATTGAGCCGCCAACAGTGGACTGATTCAGCCTCCCTCCAAGCAGGTTCAGGAGCGTCGTCTTCCCACTTCCCGAAGGTCCCATCAGAGCCAGAACCTCTCCCGGGTTCACAGAACCCGTTATCCCATTCAGTATGTCCTTCTCCTCAGTCGTAGTGATTCCTTTGAGTACCACCTTGTAACTCACATCTCTGAACTGTGCATTTTACATATATAGTAAAAAAAACCAGTCAGAATTCAAAAATTGCATGCACAAACTATTTCAAGATGTGATAAATGATAATGTGTGTGCGCGAGCGCGCTCTTCTTTCATTCTAGGCAAAGCTGTGTCTTTTGCAATGTGTTTGTGTTTGTTTAGACTCAGGACTCGGGATTTTGAGTCCAAACTGTTAGAAGTGCAACTCAACTAAAAACTCAACCTGATATATAGTTGACGACTTCTTTATGATTTTATCTCTAACACGAACTAGAAGCTAAATGGAAGGAAATGCATGATAATTGTAGATACCATGATGATCATATTATATGTATGTATCTATATATGGAGTCTTGTACATAAATATCATATAAGATGAGATTCTGTACAAGACTGAACCTGAGACCATATGAAAACAAGGCATGTTCTATGGTGGGTGTGTTTCCAGTTGAGCTCTACACCATAAAATCATCTTCCAACCACCCTGTGTTCTGTATGTAATGTATTTTTTTTCTCTGCCTATCCAAATAGATAGTATCGTAATCAATGTCGTGTTCTTGATCTGATCGGCGACATGGGTATTATTGCAGATTGATGATGAAGAAGAAGAAGAAGAAGATGATGATGATGATGTTATGATGAGTGGTGGAAATGAATGAAGAAAATGGGAAAGTGTTTGGTTGACCTTCAGGTAAATTGGCAAGGTGGGCTCTGCTTGGAACTTCGGCCTGTGTGTTCCCGTTTCAATATCCTCAGCTGCAACAGTCACATTGTTCTTTGTTAATTCATGTTCCCAGCAACCAAAAACAGAAGCAATTTATGTCAATAATAAATATTTTGTCATAATCACAGCGTAATTATAGATTGAAACAGTAATCATTGGAAAAAAATGTTGGAAATTGGTTATATGGGAAATATAAACAGCCACAAACAGAATTTGAACTCAAACTAATTGAATCCAAGTGCTTAACCACTTGCACTAAGAGTTTTCACAATGGGAAAATTTTGTTGGTGCCGAACCTGTTGCGGCAGCAGCGTTGATGCCGTTTTAGAAGTTACGGGCGCAGCTGCAACTCGGCGAGCTGCATGTTGGTTCGGCGAGCTGCACGCAAACAGTAACCATTTTAGTTACTTTTTGCGTGAAATTTTTTTTAAAAAAAATATCAGCTCGTCGAGCTGACTTCTGCAGCAATACAATTCGACTGCACAGTTGTGGCAGCAACTTCCACAGTTAGTAGGACTCATATTTTTATTGGGCACCTATAATGATAGCAATACGATTGTAGATTCTCTTAGGGCATTGGGGGACACAAATCTCTCCTCAAAAGTCTTCTCCCTAAGTAGCTAGGTAGTTAGTAGGCCACTACTTGTAGTCCCCTACATACATACACACATACATACTTCCTCACTCAACTCACATTTAATTTATCTCACTAGCTCTCTATGCCCTAAACCCTAGCTACCTATTCATTAACAATTACAAGCCCTCTCTTTTTCAAACAAACCCCAACATCCACATTATTTTGGAGTAACAAAAGTACTTTCATCTTTATTACTCTTTTCTAGCCTTCAATACCCTCATTTAATTGCCTTTTTTTTTGGAAGAAAAATATATTTATATATATAGAAAAAACATTCACTTCACACCTATCTCTCTACTAGTAGCTGGCATAGATTGTAAAAAGCTATTTTAGTTTATTTTATTAATCTACTAACTGAATATCTCATGCCCTTTGTAATGTAACTACTTTAATTATTTATTACACAAAAATGTCCCTTTTAATCATTAATATATAAACACACTGAGTTAATTTTCATAGGAATCACATTCTTATTTGTTTAAAAGCTATTAGTTTTTAATTAATCATAAAGTGTTGGTATTATTGGTAGCCTTTAAATCACTTTCTTGCATGAATCCATAATTTACAATTCAAATTCTCTCTTCTTTTCATTTGTTGAATAAACAATCTCTCTCTCTCTCTCTCATAATTCTCAGTTCTCAATAGATCATGTCATTGTACAGTACACAGAACTGTACCAATGCATGCACAGTGCAATCAACACACCACACAATCCTATAAAAAATTTTATTGGAAATATATGGTATTATATATGATCTATGCATATGAGTATAAAATCTTTGTGCATGATGCCATGCACTACTCATTCTCATCATATTCCATTTTTTTCAATTTTCATTTCCAAAATTTAGATTTTAATTTCTTTTTTTGTACAATAGAATTTAAACTCTTACACACACAGTTTAGATTAAAAGACTCCATTGTATGGTTTTCCAAAAACATGTCATTTTTGTTTTAATTTAGTTGTTAATTAGAGCATCACCGTAAGAGATTTAAGGAGATTTAGTGGAGATTTAGCAAACTTTAAATCTCCAATAAATCTCTACAAGAGATTTAGTGGAAAAAGAAGAGGAGAGAGAAGAATAGAAATTTAGATCGTAAATCTCTACTAAATCGTTATTTCGCTGAGACGACGTTAGATTTTACCCATATGGACAAAATTTAGCGTGAAAACGTAAAAAAAAATTAACGTCATCTCGGCGAGATGACAACTTAAATCTCCACTAAATCTCTTTATAGTGGGGTAGAGATTTAAGGGAGATTTAACAACCCTTAAATCTCCCATTAAATCTATGGATGCTTTTACTATGAATAAAAATCGACGTCATTAGTTCATCTAATAATTATAATATTAATAATAATCTCACAACCAAAAGATTGTCAAAAGTGTTTTGATTATTTGAATTTTTTTAGTAGGACTACATTAAATTTAAAGAGTATTACTTTCAATTAGGGAAAAATAATACAAATATATGGAACTTTGTTTGATAACTCAAGTATGATTGTTTGGCTTGTATACTTTATAGGTTTCCACATTAAGAAATAAATGGAGCCTAAAGATTCCATTTGCAATTTGTGATGTGAGTGAAAAGAAATGACCATGAAAAAAAAAGGATGGAAAAAGAAATTTAGGGGTGACTAACAATAGAATTTGAAGTTCACATGGTTTGTGTTGGACCTTTTAAATTATAAGAGTGGGTATAATTGTGTCACCACACCATTATCTCTAGTTGTATAATATTGATAATGTAAAGAGCATCCAATTAATAAAAACAAATACAAGTTGTTAAGTTGATTTTTACACAATTTATTTACAAGTTGAGATAGTTAGAACTTTTTTTTTATCACAAAAATATAAGGTAGTTTCATTAATTAAATTGGAGATTACAATCATGAACAAGACCACTGGAGACAGTTAGAACTTGTTTAACATGTCTACTAAAAATAACTTTCATTTGTATCATTTAGATAGTTCAAGTCTCTGTGGAAACACGTATAGGTAGAAACGACAGACATTATTATTATAATTTTGAATGTAATTTGTAACCCCGCGAAAAAAAATAATATAATATCATTTTCTAATAACACATAGGTTACAAAACTATATATTTTTTTCCATAACTATATGTGTTTCTAGTGTAACTTGAAGTTAGTGAGAATGAATTTAGTGTTTAAAAAAATTGCCGAAAAACATTTCATTTTAAATTTTTATTTAGATAAAATGACCAGTAGAAAAATTTAAAAACTCTGTAGCAGAACGAGTTTAGAGATAGGATAACATAGGATAAGTAAATTTTAGAGCATCCATGATAAAGGATTTAAGGTGGGGTTTAGAGTCTAAATTCCTCCTTAAATTTCTTTTAAATATTTTGCAGAGATTTAAGAGGTGAGAGAGTGATTTAGATTCTAAATTCCTCTTAAATCGCCGAGTTGCACACTTATTTTGCCCATACGGACGGCGAGTTGCACCATTAAATCCTAACTTAAATCTCATTATTATAGCATATGGATTTAAGGGGAATTTAAATAGGGATTTAGATTTTGAACCCCTATTAAATCCCAAGTTAAATCCCCCTTTGTGGATGCTCTTAGAAAATAAGGTGAGTATATGTCTTTTATTTGGTCAACTTTTGAGATTATAATTTGTGAAATCGAAAACTGAGATAGCTTATTAGTTGCGGAAAATTTTTCAAAGAAAAGTGAAAAATAGAAAATGAGTTTAGTTGCATATTTTTTTATTTGGAAGCTTGTGAGATTTCTTCAAGTTGCCGGCAACACTTTTCTTCTTTGACTGCTCCGCTCCCCCCTAGTTATCGCAGGGGATCAGCACGTCACCTTAGTTGAAAGAAAGTGTGCCTAAAATGTAAAATTTTGGAAAATTTTGTTTTCCATTTTTCTAAATTTCACTAGAATTGGAAAACAAGATTTTGATGTTTACTAAATTAAAAATTTTCATTTTCACTCCTTTTTCTTTATTTCCCAATACATCTTACTATATAATCTCTTCGTACACCACACACGTAACCTTTAAAATGACAAAATATATTGATTTTAATTAAATATACTAATTTCCTTCAATATATGCATATATACACATACTAATTAAAATTGAATATTTTACTTGATTATCTTCATATTTATTCTCACATGAATTGTTTTGATAAGAATTATATATTTTTCTTTATTCTTTATTAATTAGTTTGTGAACAAAAATGGAAAAAAATGAAAATAGAAAAACAAAAAATTGAACAAAAAAACATGTTTTCTAATTTTTCTCTTCTTTTCTTTTCTGTTCCGTAGAAAAGAAAAATAGAAACAGAAAAAAAAAATCCACAACTAAAATTAGATTCTCATTTTCAAATTATTTGTTAGATTAAAATCTGAAAATTCAAATATAATGTGACATTGACATATTAAAAGAAAATTACAATTTTAATTTGGTTTGACCACATTCAAATCTATTCCAAAAACACCTTCTACATCTAATTAAGCCAATATGATCTCAACAAGCAACTAGATTTTTCTTATGATAATACATTTTAAATAAAGAAGCATGCATGAAAATAGCACTTTGTCTATATTGTTATGGCAAAAAAAGGGGAAGCACAAGTTGGAAACTTGGAATGAAAATTTTCTATATATATGCTACTATGAGTACCTATAATTATAATGCAAAGCAATGGTAGAGCATATATGTAATTATTAGGGGAATATATTTGTGACATATATACATAATATAATATACTTTCTTTTCCACCCCATGCATATCAAATCACTATGGAGTGCATATCTAATAATTGGTACTCATGAATGAGTAATTCTTCTATAATTGATAATTCCCTCATTCTTTTCTTGTACAACAAACAAAGGCCACCACCTAAATATGGCTAAAATGTCTTATTTCTACACCAATTACTAATGGAGATTAAAACTAGTAATCAGCAAGGTTTTGAATGGAGATACTAATATTAATGTCATCATATCTATAATTTACAGTCTTTTGTGAGAAAGAGATAGTTGAGAGCCATGTGAAATAAATAATTGAATCAAAACACTCTTATCATTACTTGTTACATGTGATTTAAGATTGGTTTCATGAATTAACTTTATTGGATTAATTCCTCAAAAAAAATTATCCCATTAATTAAGTTTAGATTTTTCGGATTGGATAAATTAGGTTTAGATTTTTCGGCTGAGTGAAAATAGACTAATGAACAAGATAATGTAATGTTGTTGTTTGTTGTTAGAATATAAAATCACACGTAAAGTTTTCGACTATAAGTTTGAGTTTTTAACTGAATTGGTTTATTGACCAAATTATCTCATATTCAAGTCATAGTGTCATCCTAATGATCTTGACTTTCTTGCACAAACATAAACAGTAAATATGTGCATAATCATAAAAAAAAATTCAACTATAAGCTAAAATTTTTACTTGAATTGATTTTCCAACGTAGTTTTATAATGCAAATCTCTTGCCAACACCATTTTTAGAGGCATGTTGGACATTTTATGAGCTATACAAACAAGGATACCTGTTAGAATCTTGTCTCATATCGGTCAAATGTGTATCTTTTTGTCACTTGATAAACATAATAGGGCGAAACCTAATAGCTTAATCTTTTGGGTTTTTAATATAATATCAGAGTTTAGCCCAATTTCTTCTAAGCCCCCTTCTTAGTCCTATTCTATCTTGACCCTGATTTCGCTCGATTCTGTTGTACGCACAAATATCTCATTTTGTCATCCAATCTTTGCACTTCAAAGATTGTCCCACATTAGTTAAACGTGGGCCCTTATGCCGGACCTCCACCCAACTCCACGTACTAAAGAATATCCCCAGTCAAACACCAAATATCATATCGAACATGATAAAACGGACAACAACAAAATCTCAATAATAAATTTGTACCGAAAATAAAAATTATAACACTTATTTTGAGACAAAAGAAGTTTACACATTAAGAGCATCCACAATGGTTCGTGGTTCTTGGTGGATGTCAAATGCAATTTGTGGGCCCCACTTTTTTCTTTTTTTGACGCAAAAAATAACCATATGGTTACTGTTTGCGTTCAGCTCGCCGAGATGCGGCAGCAACTTCCAAAAT
>JAYMSY010000697.1:0-10909 GCA_036897685.1 Monsonia emarginata | reverse complement strand
CGAATCTACTTATTGATGAAATTGGAAGAAAATCAGTTTCTTGAAATTGGGAGCCACCTCCTCCTGGAAATTTTAAATTAAACTTAGACACAGGCGTGATCGCAAGTCAGGGGGTGGCGGTAGGACTGGTGATTCGAGACGACCACTGGCAAATCCAACTGGAAGCTTCAAAGTAGAAGAGAGGTGTGTTCCTGGTTGAAGAATCAAAGGCCTTGGCTTGTTGTTTAGGAGTGGAGATGGCGGCATAATATGGTTTTTCCATATTGATAGTCGAGATGGAATCGACTTTGCTTCATAATGAGTTAGTTTCGTCTTTTAAGGCTCCATCGTATTTAGGTGGCTCAACGGAAGGCATTGACAGATTTTGTTGGCTTTTTAATTATTGTTCGTTTTCTTTTATGCCTAGAAATTGTAATCGTTTGGCTCATCTTTTAGCTTCCTGGGGCAAATGTGTTCAAGTTGATCAGGTTTGGCTTTCTAATTGCCCTTCGGAAGTGAGGGAGATGACAAATTTGGACTTGGCCTTTTTGGAATAAAAGTCCTGGCTGTTTTGTTTAAAAAAAAATATTTTTGAGGGTCTAAAACAAAATTTTATAATGATTATTTTTATATCAAAATTGAGGGAACCAATTTTGTTTATGGAGTGTTTGAATATTTACATACCATTAAAAAAATAATTTTTGTAGACAACTATTCGATTGTATCTTTTAATATATTAGTTGAGAAAAATGTCAAACATTTAACTAATCTCCTACTTAAAATTTTCATTTGCATAAATAAAATAAATAATTAATTCTAGGGAAAACAACGTCCTTATTACACGAACTTTGGGTCAATAACAAATAGCATACGAATTTTAAAAATGCTAAATATGGTACAAGAATTTTATTTCAGTTACAAAAGTTAGTACATTTCGTTAATAAAAATTAGACTTGTCGTTATTCATGACATGATAAAACTATTAAAATGTTTGTTCGTACTTCTTTTTTTTTTCTTGATGTGCTATAAACATACAGAGGTGGAAAAATAATATTCTATAAATCTTATAAAAAATTGAAAAGTTGCATTCGCGTGAATAAAACATAATATTTTTAGAAGATATGTAAAAATAATAGGCACTTTAAATTAGAATACTAATGTGGTCATTTTATCACAATTGTGAAAAGTTTATGATAAAAAACCTATAACTTTTTTTTATAAAGAACTTGTGAAATTTTTTCTTAATAGGGCCCTTATTTTTCGATTCGCCCTAGGGCCCTCAAATTGTTAGGACCGGGCCTGGTCGCAATGGGTATGACGTTGTTGTATGGCATCGCTTAAAAAACTTCCGGCAACGTTTCTAATGGCATCGCCGGTACACCTCACAATTGTTATAGAAGGTGTCGCTCTTTTCAGACGTTGCTCTTACCCATCGCTGCATAGCGACGTTTTTTAGCACCTTGCTATGAACGTCGTTGTATCCAATTTTTATTTTGTAGAATAAACCCAACCAAAAAGATTCATACGTAACAGCTCTGTTATTCTATTTTCTATTAAAAAAAAATTCCTCAGACGATATTGTTTTATTCCTTCAGTTTTCCAAATAGAAAGAATAATTATAAAAGAGGTCTATAAAAAATAATAATCACATAATGGCTCCAATTGTTAAACTTTCAACACTTTAATTTATAAATTATATGTTTAATTGTTGTCGTCCAACAATCCTTTGCAGTTGAATGTCACTTTAATAATTCGCTGATTCCAGAAAACTTTTATTTAAAAAATCGTTGAAAAAACATGTAGGCCATTGCAGAGGAAGTGGGGTACTTATCTAATAATTAATCTCAACTTAAGGACGTTACTGCTCCTCAAATTGGACGGCTAATTTAAATTTAGAAAGCACTAGGTTTCTTTGTTTGGGTATTCAAGATTCAGCACTATCATTAACATTGACACATAAACCTCATTGCTACTACTAACGTAAGATCAGATGGAGACTAGAAATCCAAACAGAAAAGAAACGGTATAAATATAGAATTTGTAGGCATTAGAGAATAGAGAGTATATATAATATATACTCGAGGGCAATCTATTATATAAGCTAGATTTTATAATGAATTTTACAGAAACACCTCATAATTAAATTATTTATTAAAAATATGAAATTCATTAAAATCATATACCAACTTGATTTATTATTACTAATTAATCTACGTTAAATTTTAATATGAACCTGTGTATCACACGATATTATATCTCATTCAAGAAATACAACTAAAAGAAACTTGTGACAAGAACAATACTAGATGATCTCAAATAAGGAAGGCTTGCACGTTTTTTGTGTGTGTTTGAGATAAAAGAAAACATATATTTTTGCATATTGGGTTTGAATGTGATAGTAAAAGGCTCATTTTTATTTTGTTGAAGATTGAGCTTGTAAGAGCATACACGATGGTAGAATCACAATTATGAATGTGGCATCGAGATCTCATAGTGGTTAATCACTTGGGGTTTTTTTGGTAACATTATATTGTCATATATTTAATGTCACCTAGGCTCTACGTCACAATTTAGAAAGAGAAATGAGCAAAAGTGACAAATCTGTCACAAGCAAAAAAAATTTACTACTTCTAAGAGAATTAGAGAGAATAAATTGTTTTGTTTGTCTATTTTTAAAACTTTTTGATTGGTTTACTTATTATCCTTTTTAGCCATTTAAAAAAGGATAAGGTCCAAAATAGTCTTTCAAATATGTATTTTGGTCTAATTTAGTACTGAATTTGGCTTTCACACTATGTAAAATTGACCAATTTAGTCCCTGAAACGTATTTTGAACCAATTTAGTCCCCACACTATGCCAAATTGTCCAATAATCCCTAACGTTAAATTAATCACCATTTCGTTAACTATTTACTGACGTGAATAATTTTTTTTTGGAGAATGATGTCTCGTTGGCACCTGTGTTTTATCCTATAATCATTTTAATTTTTATGAAAAAAAAAGTATCCACGTCATTAAAGAGTTAATAGAAAATATATTGAATTTAACGATAGAGACTAAATTGGTCAAATTGACATAGTGTGAGGACTAAAATGGCTCAAAATACATTTCAAGGACTAAATTGATAAATTTTGCAAAACGTGGGGATTAAATTGGCACAAATATATTTCATAGACTAAATTGGACCAAAAGATATACTTCAAGTACTATTTTGGACCTTATTCCTTAAAAAAAAACAATATAACTTTGATTAAAAATTTACCATAAGAATAATAATTTTTAATTGCCCTCAAAATGTTTTTTACCAAACAAAGTTTAATGTCATTTGTAATTTTTTTTTCTGACCTATGTTTTTGATGTAGTGAAACCAAACAAGCCCTTGGTGTTGATGCGATATAGTTCTCTAGGTGAGAAGACATATATTTTTTTTAAATGACCTTCTCACAAGTGGAAACGCAACAAAAAATAAAAATAAAAAAGTTTTCTCGCCAAGTTGACGATGCTAATTGTGATATCCCACATTAGTCGGAGAGGAGCACGAAGCATGGCTTATAAGTCTGCATATACCCCTCCATGGTAAGACACATTTTGTGGGTTGAAAAACCCACGAAAACAAAAACCGCGAAGGTTGAAAAGCCCACAGCGGACAATATCTTGCTAGCGAGCCAGTCCCCCCTAACTTGAAAAGCCCGGAGCGTGACACTAATATTGCAGACACGAGATTCGAATCGAGATTATTCACATCACGTTTCGTATCGAGACTTACAGTGGTGAAATGCATATACAAGTTTCGCATTGAGCTAGCATATGCATTTGCATCAAATATTGTGGGGGCTCTAAGAGATATATGGAAAATGCCCAAGAAAAATATAGAAGAAATCAGTAATTTTTTAGATCCACGCAAAGCTCTGAAGACTAAACTAATTTTTCTACCAAACCCATGTTGTTATTTCATCACAAAATTAGCTTGTGAAAATGTGCTTCTTATTTTCATTACAAGAAAGTGTTCTTGCGTACGAGATTTGACGAAGGAGAAGTGTTGTCGGTTTTCATTATAAAAAGTGTATCCACGTGAACCCCTCCTCCGGGTAAATTTGCCCTAATCACATATTAGTATGACTAATTGAGATTGAATTTGAACAATAAAATAAAAAAAACCCCTAAATGAGCACAGAAAAACAAATTTTATTACCACTACTGCTAAATATAAATTGTAGTGAGAGCAAATGATATATTGAAGAAAGACGGTGGCAGGAGAAGCAATTCCATGAAGAAGGACGAGAGTTCCAAAAGGAGCATAAGCAGAACATTAGATCATCAGAAATTAATAACATGAAGGATCTTCTGGATCTCTTCATTACAAAAGCAAACAAGGACAGGGCTATGATGATCTCCATCATTGGAAACACCAGCAACTCTAATCGGAGGAGCGTGATGTTATAACATGACTGGTGTACGTATGGAACTACCTTCTCCATTGTCATTCACCACAACAGTCTCCAATTTGAAGACCTCTCATGTGATCGACAACACAAGCTTGCCCACTTCAATATCAATATGCTTCACTTGGTCTTCTCCGAGAACCCACAACACCACAGCATTCATCACCTTCACGTCCCTAAACACTAACCCATTGTCCTCCCAAAATCTCATTGCAAAGCAAAATCGTTTACTCCATGATTCCCCGACCCCAATCTCACCCAGCACCCAAACATCATAACTACTACTCGGCTGGCAAACAAGTAGAGCCAACGATCCATTTAGAGTCATCACATTGTTTTTAATCACATCCGCGGCTTCTTTTCTACCATAATCTGGTTGGCAGAACAAGTATTTGGTAGCATCAAATGTAGCAATCATCGCATTCTCTCCACCGTCCAACTGGGAACACCGTTGGTCAATTCATTGAACGAACATGTACCCAAAATATGGGTACCGAACATGTAGTGTAGTGATATGAAATATGGGTCGCCACTTGCTGCAAACGCATCTCAATCCAATCTGAGACATTAATTCGAGGTTGTTTCGCCAAGAGGAAATTCCATGTTCCTTGTTTCATTGGGGAATGGAGAAGAAGCCAGGCTTCAATCTATATCAACTACTGTACCAATTTGGGTTAGGGTTTGTACTTATTAGCGTACCGACCATAATATAGGAGACATAACCAATCATGGTAACACAAATAGGTAATAGGGTTCAATGAGTGACGCAACACCCAACATTCCTCCTATGTATAATTCCTTTTTGGCTATCACAAGGAGAATTTGGTCTGGCTGTAGTCAAAGACCATAAAGGTGTAACTGCATAGTACGCGCGAGCTGACCATAAAGACAAATCTCATTAGCTGGTGCAAGTGAGAATTAGTTTGAGTGTAGCAAAACAGTGGGAATTAGCCTGCGCGTAGTCAAACATAAATATGTAACTACGTAGTGTGCGTCGCCCCACTTAGGACACCTCGTAGTCGAACAAGTCTAGTGTGGTCAAACACAATAAAGATGTTAACTGTATAGAATGCGCAAGCCTACTTATGACACCTTGTAGTCTAACAAATAAAATAGGTAATAGAGTTTTTTTGAAAGAGATAAATTACCGTATTTCACTATTGGCTCAAGTGGTCAGTGCGCTCTTTCATAACCTCTTGGTTATGACTCCTATATTACCTATAGGTTTGTAGTTAGCAACATACTAACAATAATATAGGAGTCATAACCAATCATGGTATCACAAATAGGTTAAAACCAATAGGATTGGTTGAATGATGTAAGAGCTTATTGAACTTCTATGTGGGATCAATCTATTAAGCAAGCAATCTCGTGTCCAATTCCTCCTACGTATAAATTTCCTTTGGCTAGTGCGAGTGAGAATTAGTATGGTATAGTCAAACTGCATAGTGTGCGTGAACTCATTTAGGACAAATCTCCTTTGGCTAGCACGAGCGAGAATCAACCTGAGTGTAACTGACAAATCTCCTTTGGCTAGCACGAACGAGATTCAATCTGTGTAAATGACAAATCTCCTTTGGCTAGCACGAGCGAGAATCAATACGAGTGTAATCAAGTGTGCACATGCCAACTTAGGACACCTTGTAGTCTAACAACTCTAGGTGTGATCAAACAACATAAAGTTGTCAATCGTATAGGGAAACTTGTAGTCTAACAATAAAAATAAGTAATCTAGAGTTTTTATTTTTGATGAGTTATAAAAAAATTACGTTTAAAATCCCTTTAATCGGTGTTGCACTCTTGCTCAAGTGGTCAAGACACTCTTTAACAACCTCTTGGTTGCGACGAACCTGTTCATAGATATTCATAGATACCATAAAAACAAATGTTTAATCCTAAGACGCGAACATAAATGGGATAGAAAGCTAGTTCAAAGAATTTCAATGGGACGAACTGATGATAGAGTTAGTTTAAAAATCAGACTGTGAAGTGTGAACCCTGCCGGTGCCAGTATGAATCAAATTCCTTTACATAATATTTGTAACTATAAACGATAAAGGAAAAAAAAAAAGCACCTGTATAGTCGCATTTTATGGCATCAATTTAGATCTACAGAAACCATGCTACATGCTCCCTTCAAGTGTAAATTTTGTATGTTGTAGAGATTATCACAAGGATCATATTCATGTGTTTGGCTTTGCGTGCTTACCTGTAGAACCAGTTCAGGAACACCATCTTTGCCTTCCAATTTAGATACATGTATGTATTGCTTTAGATCAAATTCCATGCAACCCAGTTGCAGAGATTGAATTGCACCTAAGAAATGAGTTGGTTTTCAAAACCTCCGGTTAACTTTCAACTCAGCCGCCGCTGAAAATGCTGTAGATATCGCTAGAAATAGCAACCGGGCTTGATGAGACGGCGACAAACATCATTATCCATGCTAGCAGTCTGTCGTTCTTTGTTGCGATTCCATGATTGTCCCTAAACAGCAGTAAACGGAGTACATATGTTGAGATGAGTACAAATCAAGAAAATAAGAGGTTTCTAATTCTTATGTCAATATGGAACAATGAGGACCTCTAAGAACTGCAATACATGTGAATATGTGATTGATTAAAAGATAGAAGATACTTAATAAAGCCTTGGTTTCTTTATTCTAATTCATTCATTACTCCACCTACTACTAACCCAAATCCATCTTGCACATAGAATCAAAACCCACAATAAAAAAATTATATATGTATATGCATATGAAACATAGGCAAGTATATATGTGCAGTCAAAGTGATTTTTCAATTGAAGTGATCTATTCAAAATCTGTTACTATGTATCAACACGTACCTAAGGGCTATGGCAGCTGGAAAGATGAATCCAACGGATATGGTGGCTGTTGCACCAGTTATCTGAAAGGCATCCCAGATACTTGGAACAAAACTGGCTCCCAAGAAAATGAAGCCCATGAGACCAGCAGTTATGGAGAAGAATCTCCTGTTGTCAAAGGCAATCGGAATGGAATATGGAAAGAGAAGACCGTCCAAATTGAGTCGTAGGGAGAAAAACACAATTGGGAAAACAAGCATCAGGTGGATGCCATAGCTCACCCTAACAACATCGTTAAGCAATGAACTGTATTGGATTCCAAGATCACCATCAAAATTGGCAAGCACGTCATCCATTGTTTGATCCCCAAAGAGAAGATATCCGAAGAAGCTTGTTGCAATATAGACAGATGAGCATAATATGAGTGATGACCGAACAATTGGCTTCATCTGTGAGGTGTCCACAAGCTCATTTTCGATAGGGTGAACTGCAGAAGGAGATTACTGAAAGTTACAAGTAAAACTAAGTAAAGAAAAACAATTTCAATAGCTTTGAAACTGAAGCATAATTGTATATGAACCACCTCAGTCACATCCATAATCAATAACCACAGCTAATTGCAACCTTCATTTAGCATGGAATGTGATTGCCGATTCAATTCATGAGACAAATTATCAAATATGGGATTCAGTTTTGTTGACTTCATTTGAATGATACATTAAAACAACAATGGCTAGAAGTAACTGGTGACCTAGCTTGTGAGAGGAGGCTACCATATTTGTGTTCTTCCTTTTCACCAGAAGAGTACAACTTAACAGCTCGATGCTATACAGCAAACTATAAACCTGCTAAAGCAGTAAACTACAGCACCTGAAACAACTTTCTGCATTCCTTTTCACAAATTTGGTAGCATAACATTGAAATTTTGTATTTAACATGAAACCTACCCTTTTATCCCCACCACCATACACATCTAAGAAATGTCAACTGTAGTATATTTTGAGTCAATTCAGGGTTAGTTTTTAAACTACGATTGCTCTCTTGACTAAAATTAAGGGCCAGCTTGATGGTTAAAATAGCACGATCTTGTAACTAACTTATAACGTGATAAACTAAAACAGAACAAATTTAGATGGTAGAACTCACTATTGTGGTGGCATATAAAAGCAGTGACAATCTAGGTTTTGAAGTTTGAACAATATTTGGCTGCCAAAAGGTCTAGACTTGTCTTGGAGGGTGTGGAATTATGTTTGTTCCATGAAATCCAACTATTGAGAAATGCAGATAAATTTCTTCATTAATCTATTGAACTTTGGAAAACTCAGACCACTTAGTACATTCCATATTATAACTTATCTCATTTGGAACTTCTATCTAATATTAGAAAATAAGAGTCGGCATATAACATGAATGTCAAAGCCTGGTAGATTTAAACGGTCTTTAATATTACTGGAGGCATGATAGTTGTACAAATCTGAGTTTCAAATTCATTGTTACATATACCACTAAAAAGATGAGCAGAACGCAAGACATTAGGCTACAAATGTTTCGTCACAACTGTGCCTCTCAAGTGGTTTTATCAATCAACCCCACTACAAATTATTACTGGGCTCTAGCCACACGCACCAACGTTTCATCGTTTAACAGAGAAAAGGGTACCATTTTCCAGAACGATTTTCCACCATGCTCAAGCGACCCCTACTATCATCTCATGTCTCACTCTCCTTCTACTCCAAAGATCCGCCACGGTGAGTTCAGTGTGAGGACTTAGGAGTAGAGTCCGATTGGTTTTGCTTGGTGTGACGGTGAGCATAACTGAACTTTAACCAACTTAGCAAATGAATTGACGGAAATATCCCTATTCCAAGACCCCACACGTCTCGCACGTGCATCCCATCTCTAGTTCCCATAGTTACTTCAGTCACAACTGTGCCTCTAAGGTGATTTTATCAATCTACCCCACTACACATTATTACTCGGCCCTGTCCACACACACCAGCATTGTCGTTTCATCGTATGACAGAGAAAAAAGCCAACACTTTACAGAATGATCCGCCACCGTGCTACAACGACCCCAACAATCTTATCAGGTCTCTCACTCCTTCTTAGTTTCGATTTGCTCATGTAATTGTATATGTGCACAAAAAGTATTGAAGAATTTATTGATCTGTATGATTTTTTGGAAATGAAACTGTGTGGTTGAGATTTAATCACATGTCTTTTGGTCGATTTAGGGTTCGTATTTGTTGATCTTGTGTTGACTTTCTCTATTGCGATTGGTGTTTTGTGAATTTTGGCAGTGTGATTAGGAATTTGACACGATGAGAGAAGTATTTAAAGGGTATGAGCGCCAATACTGCGAGCTCTCACCAAAATTGTCTTGTAAATGTAACTCAACCGGTGCTCTTGATAAAGGTAATTGGAAAACGCTAATTGATTTTTGAATATGGGAAAAAAAATTATGTTGGTGGCTGATGTTTTTATTATTTTCTGTTCAAATTTATGTAACAAAACCCAAAGTAGGTTTCAAATTTTGCAACCTGTTAATGTTGGAAATCAATATTTGCAATTGCTGCTGTGAATTGAAGTGGATTGTTATAAAATTATGTATGCTAATTTAATATTTGGTTAAAGCAATTTGCACTGGATTTGAAATTGTATTAGATTTCTAGTGAAGATCTTTCAAGGGTTACATAACTAGCTTACTCATATGGGCATTTTGCTATTGTTTGATACACCATGTCAGCTATCACAATCATTAGGTGGACTAGAGCTTTAAGGTCAGGTTAATGGGGGTATGAAACGAGTTAATGTTTTGAGATTTGTTCTTGTTAACCAAGAGTCGTAGTAGAAGTGGCAGACACCTCATGCTTATCAAAAATTAAAATAGATTTGTTCTTGTTCATTCTTCAAAGTAAATCGGGTAAAATTCATTAGAAATTGATGCAATACAATTACAAAGCATGGTTCAAATATGTTTCCAGTTTTACTGGAAACTAAAAGATATAATAGGTACTCTACATAATATTCAAGTTGGATTCCTATAGAATTATGTATTTTCTCTGATTCCTTAGTTGAAAGCATGGGAAATAAATTTGATCATTTATATCATGAAAATTCCTTGAGTGAAGATTCTGCGTGTGGAATATACTATTGTGTTAGATTTGTATATCATATGATGCATTTTGACAACTTTTCTAGTCCATATAGGTGCAATAGAATCTTAGTCTTTAAAGTAATGAATTTGAAATCTCCGGCTGTATTGGTCAAATTATGGTCTATAGGGGCAATGACAATCTAGGTTTTGAAGTTTGAAGAATATTTGGTTTCCAAATGGTCTAGACTTGTTTTGAAGGGTGTGAAATTATATTTGTTCCATGGAGTGTAACTATTGTGAAGTGCTGAGTAATTTCTTCATTAATCTATTAAATTTTTGAAAACTTAAACCATTTAGAGTGGTCAGAACATGAATGTCAGAGATTTGTAGATTTAAACAGTCTTTAATATTACTGGAGGCATGATAGTTGTATAAATCTGAGTTTCATGTTCATTTGTCCGGACCAAAGAAAAGAAGAAAACTTCATGTGAGACTTATTGAACAATTAACTGCATTCATATAGTTAGACTTGATGAGTTCACAATATCTGGCTTAACATTGTATAAGT
>JAYMSY010000696.1:0-10909 GCA_036897685.1 Monsonia emarginata | reverse complement strand
AACGTAATATTTCATGATAACTTATATGCTTATCCTTTTCACCCTATTTTCCCTTGTCAAAATGAGTTGTCAAACCATACCTAGAAGTTTTTCCAACACATGCAAGTGGAAATTAAATTAATAGCAAAACAAAATACAATGTCAACAGTTTTTCTAAGAAATAGATACAGACAGAAAAGGGGCATAGTAAACACAGCACCTGCTCAAGAAACCAGGTGACTGCCATTATTATCCCGTATATTTTGAAATTTTAACATCATACCCCAAACAATACAGAAATCTTGATGATCAGCGGCATGCAAGACTCACAAATGAAATGACTCTAATATAAGTCTGATCAAAGTGCATCAGAAACAAACCTTGTCTTCCTCAGGGTTTTCAGAGTTAAAAGCATCAGACTTCTCTCGAAGTAATTCTTTGAGCTTTGCTTTCAGTTCTTCCTTGTTTTCATCAGCCTGAAAGACAATTGCAACCAGTAAGGAAATCAATACAAGACACAACATCATTAAATAATATCAAAGAAAATAAATGGGCAAGTGGAGAAACAGTAACAAATGAATCCTTAATCGCCAAACACAGTTGAAAGTTATCGTATAAAAAGTAAAATGGCTGGTGAAATTGGAATAAGTATTTCCCCCAGACACAAGGAAAACATACCTCTGTTTCGAGATCATTCTCCGCTTCAACAATAGCAGCACCAATAGTAGCCCCAGAAGATAGACGTGCTACCTTACCAGATCGAGATGTCGAATCAACACTGGCCTGCCCAAGTTGTTCTCTATTTCTAGAGCTCTCGGATTTGTATCCAGGCCCTGTTTGTTGATAAGGTGAGGGTGTAGGACCTGAGGCAAGACGAGAACCATGAAACCGAGCGACTGGAACCAGATCAGGTTGAACCTGAGGTGCTGCATCATCTCCTCTCCTCGTCTGTCCCTTCTCCCGCTTTATTCTTTCTGCCTGCCGCTGAAATAACAGAAGCACAGCAAGGCAATATTTATTACTTAATAAACGCTGAATCAAACAATATTTGAATATAAGCACATGTTCAGAGAAATATTGTTATGACAGAAAGCAGCATGACACATGATATCAAACAATAACCACCACATTCACTGTAAGAGTCAGAAAAATTCCACGTCACCGTTCAGATTTGCGAATACAGATTTTGTAATACAGGCTCCCATTGCTTTGCATTAGCATATAGGACACAAGTATAAGAAAAATACAACAGTAACTTGGGTTTTTCAGTGTATTAGCAGTATTGAACAGTCCCCATGCCACCATGGCACCATCCCTAGCTTAAGTTAACACAGAAAACCAAGAAAAAACATGAACTGATGATACCCCATCGAACATTCCCTATTTCAAACTATACACAAGAAAATGTTTGTGCCTTATCAATAAGAATGCCAGCCAGGAATGGTTACAATACTCCACTTCACCACAAAATCTCCACCTTACATACTAAATAGGCTGAAAACAACAATGCAACTGTAGGCAAGTTCAAGTCCATTAGACTACTATAGCCAGCGTCAGGTTCACATCTATTTTACAAAGTTAACTCAAAGGAAATTAAATATAACAGACGTAGATTTTTAACCAAATTTTGTATTCTGCTGATAATTTAACAGCTGATAATCTGATATCATGTCCTGTGACAGTTTTTCTACCGACAACGTATCCAAAAATTTAGAGTATCCTACCAAACTCACAATTCAATTGTTAATCCAACAGGAAACCCATCTGAACATGGGCTTAGCCTTTCTATACTAGAACCTGACTCTCTGGTGGGAAGCCCAGGCCTCAACATATAATAGTTGGAACCTAATAAAATTTTATGTTAAGAATGCAACAAAGAATTGGATGCACAATCAGCTAGAACTAGTTGCCTGAACTCCTATACAAAATTACTTATACTGGCATTTACAACTCTAGTACATGAACTGAAATGCTAAAATGGCAAGTACAATGTCAATATGAGAACTGAACAAACCTGATGCAGACGAGCTCTTTTTTGGAATATTTTATCTTCATATGCTCCCACAGCCTGGATGAAATGTTCTACCCTGCTCAAGTTCGGCTGAGAAAAGAAAGAACAATAAAGATAAGAAAAAATTCTTCTATAAAACAAGCCTCATAAAGCAAACAAAATTTTAGGTTGGGTACCTTGCTCCCATCAGTCAGATAACCACCCAATGCCTTAAATTCCTTCCTGTATACCGTCATCAGCAAGTTAATTGCACCCTGAAAAACCAAGAGAGAAAAATAGATTGAGACCATTGTATACATACTTTGTAATCTATAGGAAGAAAACATATTGTGGACCACAAAGTGGAACTAAGGGTCCTTAATATGTACATTACAATATTAGAGGTTCCTTAATATGTATTTTATAATATTGAGTACAACTAGATTATATGCATATGTAATGACATATTGACATGTCAAAGCTACCATGCTAAATCCTAAGTACAAATATGAACATTTCACTTGATGCCCCCAAGTATCATAATGGATGTGAAATGATTATATAGTGTCATCAATTATTTATAAATAAATATTAATTTCATCATCAATCATTCCTTTATATCAAAGTATGTATTTATTTCTTTCGTTCTTCTTTATAGTACTCTCCATTCTTTGGCATAAAAGATCAATGGTGTAGTGATAATAACATGTAACGCTTAATAAAGATGACTAACATTGGACACAAATATATAATTTACCATAAAGTATTAACTTTCAACTAAAAGTAAACCAAGGCGTTTATCAAATTCCTGTTATGATTTCACAAGCATCAACCGAACTTTGGAAGAGTCTGTAGTATTACAAGGTTCTGTTTTGCATCACAACAGCATTAATCCAAATGCCAGCACTCCATTGAAAAGTCAACAAATAAAAGACCAACATGCTACAGTCATCCCTCATAATGATAGGCATAAGTAAAGAAAAGGTACAAGCTCTATATAAATCAGTATATACTTGTTCATGACTATTAACACCACCAAGACCACGACACTGACATGGAAATTGAAAAACTTGTTTGACATTACAGCATTACATGGCCTAAGTCAAGTTCATGACCTTACTCATAATCAACATAATTTCTGCTAAAGTTGTCTAGCTCGTAAATAAAACTACAACAAATCTATAATGTTGAACATACCTCGCGAATTTCCAATGTGGGCATATGTGGTAAGAAATCGTTTCCAACGAAGAAACACATGAAAATGAAATCGTCCACAATGCATTCAAAATCAATTTCAAAAGGAGGATTATGTATTCTCAGCTCAAGGTCCAGGTACTCTCTGAGGGTCCAGATGTTGAGAAACTACACGAGAAAATGTAAACATGTGAGCAACTAAAGACCAAAAGGAACTCAACAAAATATACAAGAACCAAAAATTATTTGCTGAAAATATAAATCTACAGACATATTAAATTACACCAACCTGGTAAGGCTTTTTAGCCACAGTGTCACCTTTCTCATCAAATTCTCCAGCTTTTCTTTTTGCCTTCCCTTCACAGTTTGCTGCTAAATGACCCATCTGACCACATAGGAAGCATTTGTCTTGTTGTCCAGGAGTGAATACAACCTAAAAGATATCAGTTTGCAAAGATCAGACCTAAAATTGGTTGAATACATCAAGAAAACAGGAAAATGCAGCAAAGTCCGAGATCATCCAGAGTAGCATAATAGTCCACAATTCTGGTAGGCATGGTCATAAAACAGAACTAGCATTTCAGGCATGAGAACACATTACATTTTTATCCAACTTTCACCACATACCATTGCCCTATTTAAGGCAAAATAATCCATGACAAAGTAACATTTACATACACTCCTGCGAAATGGGATGGCAATCCCAAAAAGGAAGAACAAGAAAGTTGGCAGTGAAACATTTAGGCCATACATTTGAAATGTAACTACTGAAAAATAAAATGTCAGAATTACAAACAAATGGCACAAAAACCCCTGAATATGGCCACTCTATAATAGAATAGAGAAAAGGTTAACTTTTACAAAAGCTGTCTTACAAACCTCTCTTAGGATAGAAAAATGAATTTCATGGGTGGCCAAAGCCAACATAATCAAGTCTGCATCCTGCCAAATGGTAGATGACAAGGAAATTTGTAATGTTAGCATTGATGAAGTATCACATGGATAAAAGACAAAAGGGTTTCAAGGTACTGGGAAAGTAAATATTGATAACAAATTAAGTGATATGAAGGTTGAAATATACCAAACCATACAGGCAATGGCGTGTATTTGGATCATAACCAGGAAGGTTTCTTTGAAGGCGAATATATGACATAATTTTGTGCTCTCCTTCACCAGGAACATTTGCATCAGAAAGGATAACCTTCAAGAGAAAAAAAGTATCAGCAAAGGCTAGGGAACCCATCTTTCATCAAACTATGACAAGAAATGATAAATAAGAAATTATAATAAGAAATAGAAACGAGTATTGAGATGGAAAATACCTTAATAGATTTCCACCCAGGGTCATGGTTTATTCGTAGATGAATATAGTACTGCAGTGCAATTGATAGAACAGCCATAAACTCAGTTCCCGGGGTAATAACATTAGAATCAAAAACTTGTGACTCCTGTTTAGGAGGAAGCTTTCTCCCCTCCCTTTCAAATTCCTCCCTTAGCCTTTCTTCTTCAGCTGCCTACAAAAGACAAAACAAACTATTAATAATCTCCACAAGGATTTGTATTTTCATCTCTAAGTATTTTCCTTTCAGCATATTAAGTAGAAATACATGAAATGTATAGCCAAAACACTTATTAATAATGAACCCAAACACTAACATATTTACAGACATATTTTTAACTGAAGAAAGAGTTAGCTCCTGAATATAATACACTAACATAATTACAAACATATTTTTAACTGAGGAAAGAGTTAGCTCCTGAATATAATGGCTTTCAAAGCTCACTTAGTAAGAGACAATCACCATATTATAAATTAGTAAAAAGATACAAAAAAAATGAGCCACCTTTTGGATAAATAATCCCTAATGTTCAGGCTAGAATATTTTAAACTAGACCATGGTCATTAGAAAAGTGAAGTAATAGCAACAAATTATGGGAACTAAAAGCCTTTCATACTTACAAATAAATGAAACAACCGAAGTTATACTATCAATGCTAGTTTCGGTTATTGAGGTCAAGTAAACCTCAATATTCCAAGTCATACTGCAAAGTAGTTTCCAACTTTGCATGAATAGCTTTATATGACAGATAACACAACATAAACACACAAGTTTTGCACTCCTACTCTATATCTTGTACTGCTGGTTTACGCATTTACATTAAAAAAAGATAATCCTAAAAAGGATTTAAAATGGTTTCGAAAGGTCAATTGCTATTATGGAGGTTGGAATGTTTTCTTTTAGACGTAGTATAACTGCATTCCAATTGATCATGGAATGGGACAAGACAAAGCATTACAAGTAATTTATAAATTGAAATTTGGAGAGAGATAATTATATCCTCTTAACATTACCCAGTTAAAGGGAAGAAATGAGCATCATCCACTACTTGAGAACATATTATATGGTGCCTGTCTTAATCTGAATCTTTTCTGAACACTCTGTAATTAGTGTCAACCAACTTTTTGTTTTACAACAGGCATTTCATCGAACTCCTATTTCTTTCATTTATTTGTTTCATTATTTTTAAACTGTAACACAGATTAAATTACAAGGCACAGCTCTACAGCAACTTTACTATGAAAGCACCCAACTTTGTTTTGCCTTCCATTATAGTCTGTCCTATTATACACATGATAAAAACATCTAGAATAACAAAAAAGGGGGGCACAATACCGCATCTGATGCATCTTTAGCTGCTCTAAAACGCCTAGATCGCTGTTGGTTCATCTTAGCCCTGGGAGCAACACCATCTACCAAAATTTTCCCAATAATCAGTATTACAAAGTGCACAAGATATTTTGCCTGATATTACTTCAACAAGTGAACCAGTATATATAATTTAACCTAAATACTTACCAATAGCCATGTAAAGTAGCTTCCGAGGTCGCACCATCACGAAAAGCCTGTCAATGTAATCAAACATGCACTGGAACACCTCTTCAAATGAAGTTGGAGAAGGCTGCAGTCATAAAATGCACTCAAAGCCTATTTTCAAAACTTATATAATTCATATTTACCTTCATATAAACTCCAACCACAGTTTTACTCAATTGCAATGCAGTACAAAATCATAATGTAAAAATAAGCAATGTGTCAAAAGTTGTCTATCATCAACTACGGTAGCATTTGTTTAAGAGTGGCAATGGGAATAGGAATGACTAAATTTGTATGTAATTTTGACACATTTTGATTCCCATTCCCACAGTCCTTCCCTAGTTAAAAAATTAGTGTTCTAAAATGGATGGAATGGGATTACCACCAATGAGGGAATGGGATTCCCCCATAGGGATCATAAAAACTTTGTTATCCTCTTTGTCTACACACAAAAGCTAATTTACACACAAGGAGGATCATTCTCATTCTCATTCCCAGTCTCGTTGCAACAATCTTAAACAAATGTTTCCTATAAGTAGTCAGTTATCACAATTAGCTCAATCAAAAACATGAATCAGTCATGAGGTTAACAGCTTGTGCCTTAGAAGTGAAGGTTCCTTTTAAGCGTTACTTGTCTGGCTAATAAGACAAATATAAAGTTCAATTTACGCATTTTCTTAACAAGAATCTGTAGGTTACATTAGAGGCATCAGACATCTAGAATTTGGAAAATGTAAGGTGATATTTAGGTTGTATTCGGCAGCAAGGAACTGGTGATCAATTTCTGTTTTTTCTTACCTTTTTTCTCTGGTTTCAAAAGAATCAGCCTCCAGTTCCATGCTGCCAGGTTTAACTTGAGGCTTAATTTTCCCAAATAAAATATTTAATGCATAATGACTTATAGCCTGTGCTTACAGGTATTCCTTTACCTTCTCTTTAAATCTGCATTAAGCATCAACCTGAAAAATGCTTCAAGACAGTCTCCTAAGCAAAAGAGTCTGAATTCTAATAAGGTTGTTCTTTTGTCTTTTGTTATTCTGAACCATTGGTGTTTGGCTATGTTCGTTGTTGACGTCACCGTAGTTTGGGGACCATGTGCTGCTAATTCGTACTAATTGCTTATTTGTTGATGTTTTCTTATGGAAACGAGAATAGTTACTTCCATTCTCCCTCCGCCCCAAGATAAGTGTCCCATCTTCCTCATTTGGATGTCTCAAAATATGTATCCTGTTTTCCTCTTGGGAAACTAAGCAATTAGTAAGGTGGAGGCATGTAGCAGAAAAAAAAACAGTAATTCCAACTAAAAAAGTACAGTAAATGGCATACATATTTTGGGATGGAGAAAGGCCTTAGTCATTTTAGTGTATGAATGTTTGTAAATACTGGAAAATATTGTTTTGACGATGCGTGGTAGCGGTAAATAGTATCTTTGGGTGTGACAAAATGCGAGAACCTCTGCCTGTGCGTCTGTTTACTTAATATTCGTTTAGGATATCTCTTCAGCTACATTTTAACCTTTTTTTTCCCCTCTTTTCATGTGTGTGGTTAAGTGAGGAACCTATATTCAGAAGGGCAGGGGATTTTCTGGTTATGGACAGTCTTTACTACCTTGTAGTTTGGCATTCTCAGAGCCATCTATCTGTTTAATCACAAGTAGTTAAGTCAGCAATCAACATAATTGGATTTGGTTTCTGATCTCTTAGCTCAGAAGTCATTTGGATACTAGCTTTTGGCTGTGCATATTTCTTTTCTTGCATTTATTAATTTCATTTAACTTCAAGTTTAAGTGTGGTGGAACTTCCCTATTTGAACGCCACCATTGCCTGCTTCTTTGTTGTTGTACACTTTAGACCAAAGATTTATCCTATTAACTTTGAATTTGATTATCGTTTCTTTGTCATAGCACTTGTAACTAAGTTAAATGCATTAATGCAATAGTTACTGATATTTATAGAAAGCATGCAGTCATGTGAGGTTGTTGCTTTGCTCCTAACTATTTTTCATACTTAAATGGGAGATTACTGCAGATATGAAAGTGGGGAGAAATTGAGCCCAGAGCATGAGAAAACTATTCGAGAAAGGCTACTTCCTTACCATCCAGAATCGGAAAAGAAGATAGGACCTGGAATTGATTATATCACTGTATGTCTTGCTCTCAGAATTTTGTACATTTATGGTTGGGCACTAGTGTCATTTACACCCTGGTTTCAAACTAAATTAACGGGAGACATGTTTAGTTTCTAAACAAAACATCATCTTCTTTTAATTGTTCACCTTCCCTTCATCTTTTCCGGGATCCAAAATGATTGTTGTTTGTATTCTTTTTCCCTTTATTAAATTATGATGAAAGGTGCTCCATCATTTAGCCTCCTAATAAGTATTATGAATAAGAGTTGATATATAATTGTAATGAAGTATATCATTATGAGGTAAATGCGCCATATAGCTAACATGCATCTACATTTATTACTGGTTAATCAAGATAGTATGCATAAATCTAGGTCCTTCATCATCTTTTGACATTTAGAATACAAGTCAGTATTGTTCAGGGCTCCATGTTAGTAGTCTGGAATGTGTGAAGGTGTATTGTGAGCCCATAACATTTTCTCATTGGTGCAATTCAACAACCTAGACTACCCATGTTTTCTCTTGTTTGGTTCCGAAATCCGAATTGCTGGGTCACATGATTCTTCTATCCTTGCTGCAATTTGATTTATGGGTTTTGTTGGCACACTACCAAGAGCGATCACCTTGTTGAGAAAATAGATGTTTTATTCATTTATTGAACCCTTATTTCACGACGTATCATTTAGAAGTTTTGAACCAAATCCCAAGTGTGTTGTACTGCCTTTCAAAACATCAGTGTGTCTGAGATACTTCTTTCTGCATTCATGACTCTCGAATAACATCGAACACATGAGATTGGGTTTCTCTTTCATTTTCACTATGAAATTGTTCTTCCCTTTATCTGAGCAGTATTAGTATATGTTTGTGTTCATATTTTTGTTTCACAGATAGGATATCACCCTGATTTTGCAAGATCTCGATGCTTATTCATAGTACGCAAGGATGGAGAGTTGGTTGACTTTTCGTACTGGAAATGCATAAAGGGGCTAATCAGGAAGAAATATCCAGAACATGCTGACTTGTTTATTCACAGACACTTTCAACCAAGGAGAAACACATTGTAATGAATGTTGGTTCTCTCCACCCAACCAAGAAATCTCTTGTCACTTGTGGATTCAGTTAAAAGTGTACAAATTACAGCTAATGAAGATTGCAAATCTTGTATCCATGTTAGGAAAATTTGATTGGCTTAGGAGGATTAAAAGCAACCTGTTGTGGTTGGTAACAGAAAGAACTGAAGTTTGATATATATGGTTATGCTAAATTTTATTTCTCATCAAAAGGGAAAGGTGTATATATATATATATGTGTGTGTATTGTTGCAGCCTTGCAGATGTTGCCTTTCAAGATTCCCGCTGGAATACAATTGGTAATTCACAGTAAACTTGCTATTATCACACTTATTTTGGAATAACTATAATTAGAAATAGAGCACTTATTATCTTGGGAGGGAGAAAATAGTAAAACTTGACGATAAAAGGAAGTGCGAACTAGGAATTGCCACTCTACCCTAGTGTGGATGGAGTAAGCTCTCACCCTAAAAATCATGGGTTGCGTTACAGAGAATAAATACATTAAAGCTGATTATTTATATAGTTTCATGGATATGGGGAATCTTATATTCATATAAATATTTGAGTACTGTACTGGGATCCAAACCAGACTTCCATTACAATAGTAGCCATGACATAGTTTATTAATTAAGGTTTGGGTATGAAGATGAGAAAAAAGAGATGTAGATGACGATGGTGTGATTGGTGTGATGTGAGTTTAGCATCCCAATAAGTCCCCGCCCAGAGGCAACAGGAACACGTGTGCGTTAGTAGCATTGACCAATATAAAAATGTCGCCTTCTCTTTGGTTCTCAATTATGTCCAGTTGTAGAATACAAAAACGGATATGAGATATGGTGTGGTGCGTTGTTGGTGTGTCGTTGGTTGGACTTAAAAATGTTGCACTTTTTAATACTCCAGTAAGAAAAGAAACGGTTTGTGATAGTGAACACGTACGTACGTGTTGTAGTGTGGTGTTGTGTATGTATAATAATATTAATATAGGTGAAAGAGCGAACAATAATTGGGTATGAAGGTGAGCGCACCATCTGGCTTGAATTGGCAAGGGATGAACACGTGACACACACGAGAGGGCACACTTGGAAATAAATACAATATTGCTCTTCCAATTCCAAACACTTTCCTCATCCATCATTTCATCAGTACCATTTATGAATCCAAAATCAATGCTACACTCCTATTTCTACTCTCTGAATGCGACTGCTTTTAGAGCTTGTTTCGTAACTTTACTTCACGTGTCTGAAGTACATTTACATTTGAAGAAGACCATTTTCCAATTATTGATTTGTTTGGTAAACTTGTTAGGAAAAAAAATAATATTTTTTCCAATGTCTATTTCTCTCTCCAAAAGATCTCACGGGAGAAGCAACAAAATACTTGTTTTTTGCTTAGAAAATGTTTGTTTGACTTTTTGTTTTTAAAATATACTTCACAAAACAACAATCTCAGTTTCAAATATTAAATTTCATAAGTAAAGTTTAACCTAAATCAACCAAAGGTTAACCTATCAATGTTATCAGGGGCGGAACCAGTAAGACTGGCAGGGCCACAACCCCTCATGGATTTTTGTGGAAATTTTTTTATTATGGATATACATATTTTACTTTTGAAATTTGTTTTTTCATTACTAGTTTGCTGCAATATAAAATTTGTATTTTTTTTTGTAGAAT
>JAYMSY010000695.1:0-10912 GCA_036897685.1 Monsonia emarginata | reverse complement strand
AGAGCGGAGACACATTCGGGTGGCGAGGGTATAAGGAGATTTATATATAATTGTAACATTTATGAGGTGGCGCTCTAATACGCATTATATACCTCTTTTCAAAAAAAAATTTATCAATCAATAGATGCACCCGAAATATACTATCCGCTCGTTTTTTTCAATTTACAACATATGTGATAGGCCAAATTAACACGATGACTTATAAACTAATACATCAGTTTGTACAACTCTTTAGACAATAGCATTACCCTTAAATTTATTATGACCCTTCAAGATCATGATGAGGTTCATAGAGACACAATCTTCATCATAATCCTATCCTCAAATTAACTCCATACAAATTAACCACTATCCACTTATATTATTATTAAGCCGTAGATTTTCTATTACTGACTTCATTAAAATAACAAAAGAATTGAATGGATTTTTTCTGTTCAACTGTTCATTACTGACTAACAATATATATAATTGTATATATTATTATTATTAATCATTTGGAGTAAACAAAACTTGTTGTTCAAATTGTTCGTGCATTTTGAAAACTACACTGAGTTGACCACTTTCCTCCTCTTAAACACTTCAACTTTTGGTTGATTTCTCAAAAATTCAAAACCTCCTCATTCTCCATAGTTTTTGTGATGGAAATTAAGCCTTCAAGGGACGAAAATTAACCGGATCAAATGGCAGATCAACGGACGAAAAATCATCATCAGCAGAAACATGCAGACGATCAAGGGTCGTCAGTGGATGATTTGGGCCGTTTGATTAATGTTAGGTCGTATAGTTGTAGCTTCTGCAAGAGAGGGTTCTCAAATGCACAGGCACTAGGAGGTCACATGAACGTCCATAGAAAAGATAAGGCAAAGCTTATTTCACAATTTCTATCTGATGATCACAAGGATCGAAGGGCTTATCATGATCATGATCACACGGCTAGAGAAGAACCGCACAAGGACTTGGATCTTGAGCTTCGGTTGGGGCCTCATCCCAAGTCTTAAGAACCAAACATGGATATATAAATGTGCTAGAGAATTGTTATAATAGCATACATATGCATATACACCTACACATATGTTGTAAGATCCACTAGATTCTATTGAGTTTTTGTGTAATTAATTTTGGAACTTTTTGTTGCTTATTTCCTTCAATATTAATTTGTTTGATTTTCATTTATGTATTAATAACAATTATGAACTTCACTTCATCTAGGGTAATTATTTTCCTATTGCAGTTTATGATTTTTTTTATTGCCTTCAATGACAAATTGTTAATTGTTCGGGATTTACTAGGGGTCTCACGGTTAAGATATCTGACTTTTGAGTTTGAGCATCATTAAAATATACGATAATGAAAAAAATTACCTCTAGTTTTTATTTTTTAAGGAAAAAACACTTTATTCATCAAATAATTATAATATCAGCTAGCTAGGACTACATAGACATCCTCAGAAGGAAAACATGATCACCAAATACAAGTAGCGGGATCACATTTACCTAATGAGGCCAATAGATAAGCTATCTTATTACATGCCCTTTGTACAAAAGAAACAAAAATGTCAACTTAAATAATTTAGAGGATTTACTAACTATATTGTAGAATAACATAGAATCTGTTTTAGCAATAATAGAATTGAAGCCATTTTCAATTGCCAACTTCAATCCCTAAGAACAAGCCATAGCTTCAGCTTCCTCAACAGCAAATATGTCTGACTTCCAACTTGAAGCAACCAAAACCATGTCCCAATGGAGTTTCTCACCACAACACCCAAAGAAACCCCTATATTAGGAATGAAACCAACGTCTGAGTTAACCTCAAAGAAGTAATTCGGAGGCGGACACCACCTATTAGGCAACATATTCTCTCCAACATTAGAGACAACAACTGGATTAACAGATACATTATCCATGATAGTCAGCATGTCAGTAAATAAATAGAGAACTTGATCTGGAGAAGGCTCAACCAAGCAAAATACCTTCTTATTTCTATAGTGCCACAAGCACCACAACAAGTGCCATAAGTACCACAACAAGATAATAAACTTAGCAAAATCAATCGGGTCCAGTGATGCACATAGCGAGGATATACTTACGAACATATCATATTCTGTCAACCATGGAGATGATAGTCTGAAATTGAAACAAGAAGCAAACCAAACCGCTCTGGACAGATTGCACTGAAAAAATAGATGTTGTAAAGTTTTAGATTGTCCACCACAAAAACCACGGTTGGAACTAACATTTGGAAGTCGAAAAGCAAAAGCATCCCTAATAGGAAGTGCTCAAGAGAAAAATTTCCAAAAGAAAGTCTTCATTTTAGGCAAAATATTAGCGGACCAAACACGTTTAATGAGAGGTAGTCTGTATTGACTCACATCAAAAGAAAGATTCCAATGCAAAGAACTTGAATAACGTAACATCCAATAACAAGATTTGACAAAGAAGATACCTCGTCTATCAAAATACCAATATGGAGAGTTCAGTTGTCTAAAACGCCGCAAAGGAATATTCTCAATAGCTCGAATATCTGAAAGATTGAAATTTTCTGAAATTCGGTGATGATCCCATTCCCCATACTAATTAATTAAATAACTGACAGTAGCATGGCTAGGAATTGAGGTCGGCATAGAAGTAACCATACCAGAGGACTCCTCGCGCAACCAAGGATAATAAAAAATGTGGATACTTTTACCTTCTCCCATCCTGAATCGTAAACCTCTACGAATAGAAACTTGTGTTGAAAAGATAGACCTCCATATAAAGCTAGGAGAAGACCCCAAACTACAACAATGGAAATTAAGAAGAACTTGGAAAATATATTCTGGAAAAAAACTTTGTAAAATAAAGAAGAACGAGCTGTTTGAAGTCCCCATCCTTGACGAGCTAGTAGAGAGTCGTTGAATGTAGAGAAATTGCGAAAGCCCAAACCACCATTAGCCTTCAACCAACATAAATAATTCCAATCTCTCCAACATATTCCTTTGGAATCAGGTTTATTACTCCACCAAAATTTACGAATCAACGTCTCAATAGACAAACAAACAGAAACAGGAAGACGGAAACATGCCACTATATAAGAGGGAATGGCTTGTATTACCGACTTAATCATGACTTCTCGTCCTGCTTGAGACAGAAACCTGTCAGACCAAGAAAATAGTCTTCGCCTCACCTTATCTATCACGAACTAAAATACTTGCTTGCGAGATCGCCCCACAAGGAGAGGAATTTTGAGGTAATAAGAGAACCCATCTCCCAAACGGACCCCCAGTTTATCACATATGTGTAATTGTAAATCATGAGGCACCCCTTACTAAAACACACTTCTCAAATTTAGTTTTTTACCCTGAATCTTTTTCATGATCTAATAGGATATTAACAATACAATCAGTTTCAACAGCAGAAGCCTTGAAAAACAGCAGACTATCATCAGCAAAAATCAAATGGGATACTGCGGGACTTTTCTAACCAACCTTAATTCCATGAATCGAACCAATTTCCTTCGCCTTATAAATTACGTTGGAAATTCCTTGAGCGCAAAGAATAAATAAGTGGGTAAGAGGGGATCACCTTGTATTAGGCCACAAGAAGGGAAGCAAGACTCTAACGACACGCCATTTAAAAGAACCGAATACGAAACAGTACGAATACATCGCATCACTAGCTGAATCCAACGTTGATTAAAGCCCATTTTGACGAATACCGCTTCCAAAAAAGACCATTCAATGTGATCATATGTGTTACTCATGTCCCAATTTGAGAGCCATATAACCCTTTCTTGCCTTACAGCGAGATTTCAGATGATGAAAAATCTCTCCCGCTATTAGATAATTATCAGTGATAAGCCTACCCGGTACAAAAGCAACCTGCTCCTCAGAGATTAAAGATGGGAGAATACCTTCTAACCGATTCGCAATTACCTTCGTAATCAGCTTGAAAATGACATTACATAATGTAATGGGCCGGAAATTCTTTGGGGTTTCGAACCTTTTGAATTGATGTAATATATGTGTTGTTTAAAGGTGCTAGATCTCCCCCATTATTTAGCACATTATTTATAATAGAGCAAACATCATCTGATACCACATGTCAATACTTCTGATAAAAGACTGAAGGAAAACCATTAGGACCCGGAGCTTTTAAGGGTTTCATTTGTCTCAAAGCCTTGTAAACCTCTTCTCTCGTAACTGGAGCACAAAACAAAACATGCATAATCGAAGAGACACACATAGCAGTGACATCGAGAAACATATTAGAATTTACTGGATCTGAAGATGTAAAAATATCCGAGAAATGAGAAAGAAAGGCTTGTTTGATTTCCCCAGAATCTGGCGTCCAAACACCTCTTTCTGAATGGATGCGAATAATTGCATTTCTAGCCCTCCTCCGAGAAGCTGTAGCATGGAAGAAACCAATATTTCTATCCCCACACTGAAGCCATTCCACCCGAGATCTTTTTTCCCATCTTCTCTCCTCTCGAAGAAGAAACACTTTAGAAAGTTTTGTATGAGTCCGACTTTGTCTAGCCACACAAGAAGAAGTTTACCTAATGCCTTGTAAATACTTCAACTCAGACTTCATATCATTTTTCAATTTTTTGTCAGCCACAAATTTTCTCGTAGACAACTGTTTGATAATAGAGCCAATTTCAATAGCTTTTGATAGAAAGACATCTGAGGAGCGAGCACACGAATAATGAGACCAATAGACAACTATAGTGGCATCAAAATCATCAATACCCATATATGCAGACTCAAAACGGAAAGAACGACAGACCACACCAACATTCCTATTCGGCTTTAGGCGAACAAAAATTGGACAGTGGTCCTAACAAAATCGTATTCCATGCTGGATAGAAGCCGGAGGGAAAAAAACCGACCACTCGGCAGTAGCAAAAATTCTATCCAATCGAGCTTGGATATTGCGTTGCCCCCTTGATTATTAGACCGAGTGACAAGATAACCACTGAACTTAAGATCATGTAGATTACAGTTAAGCATAGCATCCCGAAATAGTTCCATATCTCGGTAGGATCTCACCTCTCCCCCACTTTTTCTAAAGAGCACAATATTTCGTTGAAGTCCCCACCACATAACCAAGCTTTCGGTGCACAAGTGTGATTAGCAGCAAGGGAAAAGCATTAAGTCCCAAGTACAGTATTTATCCTGGGACTGCGACCACCCATGAATACCAGTAAATATCTAAGTAGAGTCGGGAATGACGGATTGAGTAAGAGGGCAATCAATATGATAGAGGGAATATGAGATAACTTGAATCTCCTAAACATCCGACCAAAATAATGCTAATCCTCCAGCATGACCTCCCCCTATAGATTCGCAATCCACACAAAACATATTTTTCCAACCAAGTTTTCTTCGCACATTATCCAGTTCAACCAAGCGCATTCTTGTTTCCGACAAAAAAAACATGATTGGGACTTTCTGAGACAAGGCGTTTTAAAGCCTGAAATGTCGATGGGTTCCCAAGCCCTCGACAATTCCAAAATAAGCAAGTCACAATGACGGAGCTAAGTCTCAGCCACCACCACATCATCACTTGCACCTAAATTCTTTCATTTGTATAAAATTGAATCATCAAGCATATCATCAGAAGCAATAGCTTTGCGTTTACCTGACCCTGAAATGGTCACAATAGAAGCACCAACCACAATCGGGAGAAAGGTGTCAACGGGAGCAACCATTTCACGTCTATTCCATCTACTCTAATTCCACGAAACATTTGTCCGAACAGATGTCACATCCTTAGTGCCCACATATAGAACAGTTAAGTTACCAACCATTTGTTCAACCATTGTTGGATCCTTTGCAACCACGGTAGCCTGACCTAGATAAGACTCAGATTTCCCCGATTGAGAAATTGGTTTAATCTTGAGGGAGGCAAACGGCATGTGTGAGATGAACTTTGTCCCTGCAACTCCACAATTAAGTGTCTTTCAGGAGTTGCCTTCTTCAAGTCACCATAAGGCAAACACTGAATATTCTAATCTTCTTTTACGCCGCACTGATCACAGTCTTTGTAATAGTGTCCAAAAAAATCACAGCCATAATAAACAATAGGAAGTCTCTCATATGCAAAATGAATTTTTAGAACATCTCCCCCTGTAACTTTCAAAACGGTTCCTGATTTCAAAGACTTTGACAAATCGACCTCTACTCGAACCAACACATACAGGCTCCACACTTGCAAACACTCTTCTTCAGTTTTCAAAACTCATCCAACCCTCCCCACAATTTGGGTCATCAACCCAATTAATTGAGCTCCCAAAGGAACATCATAAACACGAATCTAGAAAGGACAAGTAGGAAATTGGACATGCAACGGTCGTTTAGTACCAGAGAATTTTTTCATAACAAATAGATGATCCCTAAAGTGCCAAGGAGCACCCTCCAAAACCCTAGCCAAGTCGCTCTTGGAATCCAAGGAGAAAGAAAATAGAGTATCAACAATCTTCCTTGCCCTAACACCACGATGAAATTGCCAGACAAAAATCAGAGTGGAGAGCAGTGCTTTCTCATTAAAATTTTTGTCGAACAAGTATTTTTTGACAGACATATCATATTTGATTGATTCCACAGAGTCATCCCAAACCACTCCTTCGTCCTCATTCGAAGCTATCGCAATAGGAAAATAGAAATATAAACACAAAAACCCAAACAAAATCACACACAAATCGCCCGCGAAATCTTGCCAAAGCAAGAGTACAATCGCTCCTCAGAGAGAGAGCGAACTCTAAATTAAGCCATTCTTGAAAATTCATTTTAGCGAAGAAGATTGTCTCAGCTGTGAAACTCTTATATAAAAAAAGGGTAAATTTCAATTTGCACTCGTGAGGTTATGGTACAAATCAAACAACACCTATTTCGAGTTTATTCATTAAAATGCACCCTTAATATTTGCATTATTGTTTTCATCCATTTTTTCCATCAAAATGAATGGAAACTAGTTATAAGTAGTAGAAAATTGTATTATAATAAATTTCATAAATGAAGCACATACTCTACTGGTATCAAGTAGTCCCAAACCCAAGAACAGGTTATGATCTCTGACATTCTTTTGATATGGGTAATTTCAGTCATGGAGATTTGCTTAAATTGATTGATTCTAATTGAAATGAGAAACCAAAATGTGACGCACAATGATGTCATGAGATTAAAACTGTAGGTTTTGTTTTTCTTTTATTTGAACTTGTTGAATTGGTATGCGCAAAAGTTACGAAGTGGATTTATAGTACACAACATCAGGTGGATTAGGCTTTACAGAAGGTTATTCCTATGAGTGCCTGAATTGCCATTAAGGTAGGCTACCTGCTAGAGCTTAAGGTACCAAGTTATCTCTCTTAAGTGACGAAAAAGACATTCCCGACACGTTCAATGCTTTAGAGTTTAGAATAGTTTCAAGATTGACTAGAATTTTGAGCAAAACAATTGTTGTAATGTCTGTCTAGATTTTAAAGGTAGAAAGTTTCAAATGAGCTAAATATTTAGAATAAAAAGTTCAAATTGGAATAAAAAATATTTTTAGTTATGCACACGATCAATTTCCATCCATTTAGATAGAAAATATATATGGAAACTAATATGCAAATATTAATGGCACGTTTTGATGAATAAACTTGAAAAATGTGTTGTTTGATTTGTACCATAATCTCAAGTGTGCAAATTGAAATTTACCCTAAAAAAACTAGTGTTCCACTTAAATGTTCCAACAGACAATACAAGTTCTAGTGTTCAACTGCTGGTCTCGTGATTCCAATTCTAATTTTGTTGTCTAAGAAAAAAAAACTATTAGTCTAGTGGTTGTCAAATTAAATATTAGAGCAAACACTTCTCAACAGAGAAGAAAGGTTGTTCACAGTTATACAATGTATGTACATGTGAGTGTTATAGAATGTATGATAAAACTTGGTGGTAAAATATTGTCATTTTCGTTGTCCTACTCGGTTTGACCGAAAAATAATTTAGGTGTGATAAAACGATTTAAAAGTATCAACTGTAATGTCCGGACTCACTTAGAACACTTCACAGTTCAAACAAAAACAACTTTACAAATCGTAAGAGAAGATAAACTTCATCTTTTTTGTTTTCCACTTTCAATAAAGCTCTCAATTTAATTACTCATTTCCTCCCAAATATGTATTTTCTTTCTAAAACTAGTTGTTTCATAATAAGTGTCTTACTTATATTTTATTTGATGGATTAGTCCTGTAATACTAAATGTATACTTCCATAAACTTGTTTAAACACGAGACTTGATGATACAAGGGTCAAATCATGAAAAGTGAACAAATAAAATTGCCATTTTGCAAAAAAAAAAGGATGAAATGAGATACTTATTCAGGGACGGATTGAGTATATTTACAAGCAACACTAATGTAACTTCACAAACCAATTGATCTTGGAGTTTCATATACTTTATTTTGCATAGAATATACCATTTGTAATGACTCACAGTTTCATTTCATGTTAGGTGCATTGGGAAGAAAAAGGAAACTAAGGAGAAGATAAAAAATCTTGTGAAGGATTTAGGGTTGCCACAATAGGCTACCAATTGACAAGGCTAGTTGGCAGTTATAGTGGTCCGACAGCCAACTGCCACTATTGTGGCAATTTCGCAGTTAAGAGAGTATTTAGTCATCATTGACAGCTGCAGGTCACCGAGCTGCAACTAGCGGCCAATGCGTCGCTCAACCACTGTGGATTATAGGTGGGAAACTCGTAGAGTTCATTGTGGGGTCCACTTTTTGAGGTTGGCAACCACAATAAGGGGAGAATCATTGTGGACAACATTATGGATTATTAATTGTAAATTGTGATCATACTATTTTCTGTATAGAATGAAAATGGATGAACAGAGATACAAACGTTGTTGCTCATATTTTAGTTACACAAAACAAGGTAGTAGTAGGGGAGCAACCATTTTGTGCGTGAATAACAAAAAAAAACATGGACCCAAACATTATTGGTTAAATAGTAAACAATTAATTTCTTTTCTCTATCTAACATGAGAGGGGAGCTCTCCAACTCGTCCAATAAAAGTCAAACTTACAATCTCAAATATTAATAAGAGACATAAACTTTGAACTATGAATTGGAACATCTAGTTATAATCCATACATAATTTAGTTCATCAAATTTGAGTTTGAAATCAATTTTAAACATTAATCTTTTAACTTTTTGGTTACTAATGATGAAATAAATTGATATAGCAAGAATCATAAGTGCAAGTTTTGGTTGGAGAGTACACTATCATCGACACCACGACCCAAAGGCTTTATGGTGTTTTTCATGCTTTATGAATCTCATATCAAAGCAACCTATTCTTTTCCATTTTCTCACTTTATGTCCCCTCTTTTGGAGGCTACTCTTGTTTTCCGTCTCCTCGTCTTCTATTTCCAATTTGTTCCAAAAATAAGTGTTACATTTAACTATCTGGAAAATGGAAGATTTCAATTTTTGGCTTGATTTTGTTCTATCTGCCCCATATGTCATCTCATCTCCATTCTAACTAACTAGTGTAAGAATTATATAAGTAATTCATGTCTAATTTACTACCAAAAATAGAAGAGAGTACTTATTATGAAACAACTATTTTTAAAAATCACCTAAAAAACTATTTTTAAAAATTAAAACTTTTTTTGAAACGATGGAAATACTTTAATGAAGTCCTTAAGATGTTCTCCATAAGACAATGTCTCCACTTTAGGTAGTTCAATTAATTTGAACTTGACCTTGTATTATTCAAATATGCACTTGCATCATTCTTGAGATTTTAAATTGTGTTAGAGAATAAAATCATAAAAAAATCTTTAACTATCTGGATAAAGTTTTAGCTTATTTGGTCTTCTTACATGGTATTAGAGTTGGTTGTCATGTGGTCTCAAATTCAAATCCTACTGTCACTCTAAATATGTTGATTTTCAACACAAAGATAAACAACGAATTTGTGCATGGATCTACGTCCAAAGTGAATAACTCTCTTGCACGTGAGGGAAAACTTTCAACTATCAGTTTGAGAGTTGGTCTTCTAACAAATTGTAATTATATTAATATAAACTAATCTAATTACATTTTTTTTCTACATTGTCTCGTTTGATTGTTTGCAAATGATTATTAATTTGGTGTTTGACCTTCAATCTTTTGCCTCTCATGTATTATTAGTATTATGTTTCAATTTTAATTCACTTATTGTCTGTATTGTTCGTTAGTATTCTGTTATGTTAACATTGTTTTCGTGTCCTATTTGATATCTTTCCGGTTCCTAGTTTGTTTTATGTTTAACATATGTTTTTTCCCTATATAAAGAGAGTCTATCTTGTAATCAAATTATGTCTATTTTTAGAAGGTCATAAGTTCTCTCATAAGCTAATTTTTAGCTTATTAACCTAGTTACTTAGCTATTTAATGAATGTTTGGCAAATTTAAGATGTTCTAATAAAATTGTAAAACATGTTTTTCAAATAAGCTAGCGAACTTTTTGTTATTTTACCTTTATTCTTCAAAATAGAAATGAACTTTTGTGTCATTCTATGCAATTCTGTTTTTTAAATAACTAGTTTTATCAAACACTCGTAAAAATTGGCTACATTTTTTCTGCTTCAATTAGCTTTTCAATTTTCAACTAGGTTTGTAACTCATTGCGCCAAATATTGCTTATCTGCATAGTCCAATACTCCTAGGGAGCATTCCTTTAGCTTTTTAAAATTGAAATCCCGATAAAATTGGATGTATTTGGGGGGCGTTCGTTTAACATTTTTCTATTGAAATCCAAGGAAAATAGGAAGTATTTGCTATTAAAAATTTATAAATACAGCGTTTGTTTAATTTTTTGATAAAGGCAGAATTGAAATTAAAAAAAAGTAAACTAAATCCCAAAGATTTGAAATAATGGAAAAAACCCAT
>JAYMSY010000694.1:0-10917 GCA_036897685.1 Monsonia emarginata | reverse complement strand
TATCTTTTTCGCTGATCTCCCTCTCCCCTCACTTTTTCCCCTTCCTCGTGATATTTTTTTGCTCACCTCCCTCTTCCGTCACTTTTTCACCCTCATGGTGTTCTTCACGACCAATTTCTTTTTTCCCTCATTTTTCCCTCTCATGGTGCTCTTCACGCCCCACTCTTTTTTTCCCTCACTTTTCCCCTAACTCCCTAACCCTCTCACTATGTCGTGACCATTCGAGTTCCCCCTTCAAGTCTTCTAGAGTCCATCTCCCAAACACAAAATTACAAGAAAAGGTCATCGGCAAAGATCTGTTTCGGAAGTCATGAAGATCGATGAAGAACGTCGAAGATTGTGAAGAACGGATCTTGAAAAAATTCAAGATCTTTGAATGGCTTTCAAACGTTTCCAGGCAATGGAACCAACTTCCATACATGAACACATAATAATTAACGGTTTCGCCAGTTATTCTAAATATTCACGAGTTCACACATACAATACAAATTTAACTCTGAAACACGTTACTTACCACAGTAGTAATCTGACGCAGGGTTCACTAAACCACCACATATTTCACGTGAGACGCTTTATTATTAGGGTTTGTCTGACAGACTCTCAACATTTGTGGCTGCAACCCAAACATCAAGAATATTAGGAGTTACAATCATAAAAATGGGGAATAGTGATTTGTAAACATATATGAAAATCACTAAAGCATATGCATTTAATCATCACATCCGATTCAACAATCACCACAAGATAGAGATTACACACAACTAATTCGACATTGTAAAGTAGTACTTACCTAAGTTTTCGAACACAAAAATCCATGCTAACTTCGACCAATTTGCAAGCACCTTAAAAATCCTTACCAGTAACACACGAATTAGGTTTTGAGATTCTCGAAGACTAAACCGCATCCGATTAACTTAAAAATTCAACCAATAGCAATATCTAGGGTGACATGCAATTAAATCATTCATTACTAATTGGGGGCGCTAACACCACAAATTGTCAATTACCACAACTTATTACTAGTAACTACTTGCTCCACAATACATTATTTTGCTATTTATCAATTTCTACTTACCTTTACTAATAGTCAAGCCTTTTTACCTATAGATCATTAGTCTTTCTACTTAAATACTCTTGAAAATTATCAAACTTACTCTTTACCACTCGATTACACCAAATCATCAAAACTATTCAATTTATCAGTCACTTTATTTTTACCAACAACTAATATGATAACACAAACTCTCAAAACATCTCAATCTAAAAACCTTAAACCTTCGCCGTCTCTCTTGCGAAGGGTTTTTTCAGCCACGGTGAGAGCTTTGTTGTTTCCTCTATCCCTCGATGCCTTTTGCAAACCGTTCGTCATCCTCTTTGCCAGTTTCGTCCTTAGCCTCATGCTTTGTTTTCTATGGGCTTAGGTGCTTATTTACTCCTTCTTCTCTTGGCAATCTGTTGTTGGCTTGCACTCTTTACCCCGTCTAGTTTATCTTATTCCGCCACCGTCTCAGCCGCCTTAAACTCCAACCTTTTCTAAAGGCCTCTAGCGACGCTTCCACTTCTTCTCGCCGTTGCTACTTCAGATATGGACATCTCAACTGTCGTTAACTCCAACCCTTTTTATAGGCCTATGGTGACACTTCTGCGTTCTCGTCGTCACTGCTTCCGATCTAGGCCTCAAGATACTTTGCATCTCTTTGTTGCTTCTTCATCATCTATCTACATCATTGATTTGTCCTTTTGTGGAGGTTGTATAATTTTGAGTTGCCTCATCCTTGGCTATGAATTCTTTTCCCCTCAAAAGTCTTCTCGGTTGGACCCGTTCCTCTCATCTCTTCTAGCATTCTCTCCTGCCTTGGATTTGTTGCTTCAGATTCATCTCTAAGGCCCACGTGCGCCTCTTAGCCTTCTTCACACAACAATCACGCGTCTTGCTTTACTCACTGGCCTTTTCTTGGGCTTCTCACATTCAGCCTCATCTTCAGCCTCTCTAGTTTCATCTCTTGTTCCCACACGTGCCTCTCTTTGGGTGTCTTTTGCTACATCCGTCGCCTCACTCTCTCATCGGACATCGCACTGATCAACACGCTCTCACACCCCGACCCGTCGACCATCTCTTCCTCGTACTATGCCTATCTTCTTCTCTCACACCTGCGTATCGAACCCCCTTTGTAATTTCCCATCATGCCCGTCGCATAAGCATTGTTGTTGTTCACTGGAACTCCGTTAATCTATGACCTTTTACTTTTATTCTATTTCTTTACAAACCTGACCTTTATTGTTGCTTTACTAGGGTTGTCTAGTTCCATCGAGTTTGTTTTAGGTGCATTACCTTGAATTTTTGCTTTTCTCGTGGATCTCTAGTAGTTAGTTTGATCAATTGGTGTATGTTGTAGGTGATTGTAGTTGTCACGTCATCTTGACTCCATTTCAAGAACACTGCCTTCAATTTTTTTTATCAAAAAAATACCAAAACAAACCACTTTTACTTCTTTACCAAGTTTTCAATTACTTTATTTCTTTTAACCATCTATACGTATAAAAGGAGAACCCGCTAATAGATTTATAAGGCATACTAGAGTGTCACCTCACTTAATTTTATAAAAAAATAAAATTGATTAAAAATTGGGAATTTATTCCTATATATTTAAATTGATTATTGATTATCTTCTCTTCTCTGTTCATGACGCCGACGGAGGTTTGTCGGGTGGCTAGTGATATGCTACTGATGCACAGAGTTGTATCCCAAGTAGCTGTGGGGAGGGTTGTACACGCTCCAACTCTCCGTCGTTGGGTCCCTCCTCCGGGTGGGATCTTCAAGCTGAACTCAGATGCGGGGTTGATGGAGGGAGTGGGTACTGCTTTGGGTGTGGTAATCCGGGATGATGTTGGTCGGATCTGTCTGGCTGAATCACGGTGGGTTCGAGGCTTGTTTTTGGTCGAGGAAGCAGAAGCGATGACCGTTCAGCTGGGTGTAAACGTAGCATTGCAACATGGCTTCACTAGAATTATGGTTGAGATGGACTCGGCACTTGTGCACAATGAGTTGGTTTCGTCTTCAAAGGCCCCCTCCTACTTAGGTGGTTTGGCTGAAGATATCGATGGTAGATGCTGGCTGTTTAGTTTCAGTTCGTTTTCTTTGATTCCTAGGTCTTTTAATCGTTTGGCTCATCATATAGCTCTCATGGGCAAGCGCGATCAAGTTGATCGTGTTTGGATTAACGATTTCCCCATGGAGGTTAATATGGTGGCGGACGCAGATTTGGCAGTTTAATAATACTCTTTCGCCTTTCTTCAAAAAAAAAAAAAAAAAGATTATTGATTTGCCCAAAAAAATCGGTAGCTTCATAGAAGTTATATTTTTCTAATTGAACTAAAAAAGAGTGTGAATAATTTTATAAAATAAAAATAAAGGAATATTTAAAAATGAAATTGATTAAAAATTGACAATTTGTTGTTATCTTAATTATAAATATATTGTCAAAACTCTCATGTGGGTGTTCCACGTGGCGCTCTAAATGAGCTCCATTATTTCCCAAATTTTTATGATTTTTCTTAAGATTTTATGAAATTATTTATCACTATCTTCACAATTAGTTCTCCTTATCCCCTAAAAATATAACTATATTTAATTCAAATATATAATGAATATATTGTTGAGATCTTATTTATTTTCAAAATCTTTAATGGTCAAATTAACTTAGAAGACATCATTCATAACAGTTAGATTGAATATATTTTAACCATTCAATGTGAAGAGACTTATCAATAAATATGATTTCGTTCCTACTTTCTAATTCATTAGAATTCTTTTCTTTTCTCACGTATTTATTTTCCTCGTATCTTACTCTTTTTCCTATTAGTTTTTAAATTATATAAAATATTGACTATTGTTTATAGTTGTCGTTATTCCGTCAATTATATATATATCCATATACAATGAATCGTTTCAATTTTATATCACATTCCATCATTTCGGTAATATTCAATTCTCCAATGCAATGTATGGTGGTTAACTATATCTTAATTCTAGTATTTTTGTAATTTTATATTCCAATTATTTTATCCATGTTAATGAATTTGTTAGATCAATTTATTACATTATGTTTTATTAACTACATAATAGCAACAACTACGTTTAAAGAACTTCTAATTTGTCTTCAAAAAGAATCTTTGCTCGAGATGGTGTCTAATCATATATTTTTGATCGACGATAATTTATATTTTATGTAACTTATCTTATATTCACGATGTTTCGAATGTCATTTTATAAAAATATTTTTAAATTAATGAATTTCAAATTTATAGCTCTACACTTGCTAGATAAGTGCACAATTCTTTAAATAGTTCAAAGACATTATTTTTAGCAATGTGTATTTAAATTTAAATGCTATAATTAAGTTGAGAGCATATTTTATTTTTTATTTTAAAGTGAGTTTTTTATATATGAGATAATAGTTTCATGTGATCCCATATATTCATCGCTTATTATTATTACTAGTGTTGCAACCTGGCTTCGCTCGGGTCTTGAAGTTTAAGATTTTGTCTTAATTTTTCAAATCCATTTGGATAGTGTTTGTTTAAGCGTGTGACAATGAGAATGACAACGAATGGGAATGAGCCTCCTTTTGTGTAAATGAGGAGATGGAGGATAACAAAGTTTTTGTTCTTCCTATGGAGGAATCACATTTCATCATTGATAGTAATCTCATTCCATTCATTTTGAGACAATAATTTTTAGGGAGGTAATGTGAGAATGAGAATCAAAATGAGGCAATAAAAAATGTGGCAAAATTACACACAAATTTGGTCATTTCTATTCTCATTGTCACGCTCTTAAACAAATTAGAATATAATGACAATTTGAGCTAAATCTTACCAGTATTCAAGACCAAGACCCCTACACTGTGCATGTTTATTCGTATGAATGAACACATCAATTTCAACGTGAATTAACACATCTCTTCTAATAATCATTGCTTATAAAAGTTAGAAGTCACATATTTCGTTCTGAGGGAATGAGAAAATCAAGCATAGATTTAAAGTAAATAAATAACTACACCACGTTACACAATTTATATCTGAAGTTCTATCGTACCAAAACAACAACGAAAATAAACAAATAATGCAAGTTCAGCATGTTCCTTAGAGCATCCACGGTGAGTAATTTTTTGTTGATGTCGTAGCTTCTGGCAGCAACTATAGTAGCTATCACCACTATGGGTGTTGTTGTCGTACCTATTGATGTCATAGTTGATATCGTTTCAGAAGTTGCTGCCACAGTTCCAGCTCACCGAGCTGCTAGTCAGCTTTTCGAATTGACACCTTTTTCATTTTCATATGTGGCGAAAAAAGTAAAAAGAGAAAAAGTGTTGCTCCTCAAGCTGCACTATAACAGTAACATTTGTCATCTACAAATTCCCAGTTTAGTGATTTCATGTCAGTGGTGAGGATAGGAGCAATGTAGGTGTATGTACTCATGTTCATGGGCTATTCCACACCACACAATTTAGAAATCTATAGCAATTAGAAGAAAGTCATGTGTGTTGTCGTTCTAAGTCGTTAAATCTTTTAACTCAAAAAGAGTGAGAATTGAGAAGACAAATAATTATGATCTAAGAGACCAAAGAATATCAATTTCTAGAGGCCAGATTTGGAAATATATAAAACATCGAGATTTAGCAACCAATATAAATCGTAAGAGCTATTGTCCTTGAATAAATGGATGAGAGAAGACTGAAATGTGCTACCACCGGTAAAGTCTTATTGCCTGATGACATTAAAGAAACTCAATTTCATTTAGTTCGTGCTCCATCGATCTTTGGGGCTTCTAGCTCTAGTTCTAGTTACCCATCCTCCACGTTTCAGTGGTTGGTCTTCTCTGAAAACTTCTTAAACATACATCGATGGAGCCCAACGAAATGACTTTTCTAGTAGAGGTGGTATCATGCGAGATAGCACCAGAGCGATGCGTTTAGCTTTCAACTGCTCTTTACCTGGAACAACCACAAACAATTTGGCAGAGTTTTGTGATCTGCTTTACGGTCTTAACTTGACTAGGCAACATGCGATCTTGTTTCACTAGGTATGTTGACTCAAAAATTCTCTATGACTACCCACACAATAATACTAATTGTCATTGGCATCTCACCATCCTTTGATATTCTTCTGGTGTAGAATACTACTATCTTGCACACGTGTCGACAAGAGAATCAGGTGGTTGGTTGGTTACCAGGGTTTGGCTTGGTGCACAACCAAGTTTAGACTCAGCACTTGCATCTCTCCCTCCTTTTATAACTATTGTTACTAAAGATAGGAATCATCTTTTGTACCCCCAAAGGAAGAAGTCTTCCCACATATATCCATATAATCTTTGTAATAGACACATTTGAACAGGTAAGACTCGTTACGTTTCCTTTTTTGTGTATTGTTCTTCTTTTTTAATAAAGCATGTAGAGGAAATAAGAATAAATCTACCCTGGCAATTTTCTCTCTCTTTCTGCCCTGGCAGATATGGCGAGGCCAAAAAAACTGACAGAGACGATCACTACATCCCAATTAGCTCAGAGAGTTGAGGAGATGGAGAGACAGAAAGGAGCTACGGGGGTGCGAACAAGGTCTGGGAAGCTCCAGAAGGAACTCACGCCGGATCCGACTCCATCCTTGGACCAGACTTCGGAATCAGGGAAGACGATGAGATCTGAGGTGGAATTAGGGAAAACGGATGAGAAAGAGCAGAGCCGCAAGGGAATCCTAGGTGTGAAGGAAGCTGATCTTCTGGCTAAATCCATGTGGGGTTCTGAGGAGGAGCAACTGAAGAAGAGACGAATCAACGAGGGGGTTGAGCAGATAGTGAAAAAATCTCTGGATGAGCTAGCGCAGATGAGATCGATTTGTGACGGTCCTGCTTTGTTTCAAAAAAGGATTAGAGACTGGCTAATTCTACATGAAAGTAAACAAAAATCAGAAGCTGAGGCAGGTCAGGAATCTATTTGGAAGGATTTTGCAGTTGATAAAGTGCAGAAGGATGGTGGAAAACTATCGTACATCAAACCAGAAGGTCAGGATTCTGATTCTGTAGGGGAAATTGGAGCACTGGAGGCTGAAGAAGTTGAAGAAGAATTGAAATACTGGGATCAGGCCGTAATCGTTTACGTCATGGGGGCTAATCCTCCCCATGTGGTTATGAGCGGATTCTTGAGGAGAACTTGGGGTGCGAAAGCCATTGATAAGATTCTTCGACACCCTAGTAGACAGTATGTGGTTCGATTCAACACCATGGAGGAGAAGAGGAGAATCATGGAGAAGGGGATCTTCTTCTTTGACTCCAAGCCAATAGTCCTGATGAACTGGAGCGCAGATCACAATTGGGAAGCCAAGGAAACTAAGAAGGTACCAATATGGATCAAACTTCCTGATTTGCCTGTTCAATACTGGGGTGAGAAATGCTTGAGTAGAATTGTAATCACCATAGGTGTGCCAATTATGGCTAATGCTGAGACCAAAAATAGAGAAATAGTGAGTTATGCTAGAGTTTTGGTTGAAATGGAGATCCAGGAGAGGCCTCTAGATACTCTGAAATTCATTAATGAGAAGAAGGAGTTAATTGTACAAACGATCCTTTATGATGGTTTCCTGCAAAGTGCCAAGTTTGTAATCAACATGGGCATAATGAACAAGACTGCTGGAAGAAAAAGGAGAAAACTAATGAGGAAAAGGGCACCAAACTGACTAGAGGTGATGGAAAGGAAGTGGGGACTTGGTTCATTAAGAAAAACAAAAAATGGGTTCCAAAGGAACTAGAAAAAAAGTCTGAAGAGGAGGACATAAGGAAAGAAAATGCAGGGGAATATTCTGAAGCTAGATATGAAGAGGTAGAGATGATTACGGGGGATGAGAAAAACAAACCTCCTGACAATGAAGATAACCACATGGAACATTAGAGGCCAGAACCAAGGTCTAAAGCAAAAGAAGGTACGTAGTTTTGTATATAAGCACAAAATTGTCTTAATTGCTCTGTTAGAAACAAAATTAGACTCAAGTATATGTAGTAAAATGAAGAATAAGCTATGATATGACTGGAATTTCCTGAGTTCTAGGGAGGAGGGAAGGGTAATAGTTTTATGGGATCCTACTACAGTCAATGTGGTCAAAATCTGCTCTGGTTACCAATGGATTCATATGATAATTGAGGCAAAAACGACCAAATTCTATTGGACAGCTGTGTATGGGGAAAACAATCCTGTGGCTAGGAAAGAAATGTGGGAGAACTTATTTTTGATAGGTGGTGCAATGAGAACACAGTGGTTAATTATGGGAGATTTAAATTGTATATTGAAGCAGGAGGACAGATTGGGTGGCAGGAATGTTACATATAGAGAAATTCAGGAAATGCAACAATTCCTTTCTGTATGTGAATTAAAAGAGGTTGAAGGAGCTGGCCCATACTATAGCTGGTCAAACAATCATATTGGGGGTAGAAGAATTTGCAGTAGAATTGACAGGGCCCTGGTAAATGAATGGGAAATAGGGAATGATAATGCAAAGTTGAAGATGGTTAAGCATACATGTTCGGATCATTGTGCTCTACTTATTGAATGGGAGGAAGAAGAGAAGAAGAAGTGGAAGGGCAAGTCCCAATTTAAATATTGTATTATGAGGGAACGATAGCCCCATTATAAGAAAACAGAGTAGGGAATCTGGGAACATGAGATCACTGGAATAGAACAATTTCAGATTTGTAAAAAAACTCAAAAGTTTGAAGAGGCCCCTCAAAGAACTGCATCAGCAATACTACAGTGGTATTGAAAATAAAAATGAGAAGGCTATGGGGGAGTGGATTATGGCACAGGAAGCATTGCAACAGGATATGCTAAACGAACAACTTCAGCTGAGGGAAAATGAATGAAGATTCAAATACTTGGAAATAAAGAAGGAAGAAGAAGCCTTATTGCAGTAGAGATCCAAGATACAATGGTTGAAGCATGGGGATAGTAACACTAAGTTGTTCCATAAAATGCTAAAGAGCAAGATGAAGAGGAATACAATCACACACTTTTGCAATGAGAAAGGTGAAATGATTGAAGATGAGGAGCAGGTTAAGAATCACTTTCTGCAATATTTTCAAAGTATGCTAGAACTAAAGCAGATTTTAGGCAGCGAGTTCAGAGTGAAATTCTTGAGATAGGCCCACAATTAACTACCAGTCAGCAACTTGAGCTCGTTAAGCCATGCAGTAGTGAGAATATTAAACAGGCTGTATTCAGTATAGCTAATGACAAAAGTCCAGGTCCAGACGAATTCTCTAGTGGCTTCTACAAGGAAAACTGGGAGATAGTAGGGGGGAATGTAACCAGAGCAATACAAGAGTTCTTTAGAGAATGGAAGCTCCTCAAGCAGATTAACGCTACAAACATTGCTTTAATTCCAAAAAACTAGTCCCCAAATAATGCATCAGAGTTCAAACCAATAGCACTTTGCAATGTGCTGTATAAAACCATAACCAAGGTACTCTGCTACAGATTGAGGAAGGTGATGAAATCAATTATAAGCCAAAACCAGGGAGCCTTTGTTGAAGGGAGGTACATGGGAGATAATATTTTAATCGTAAATGAGTTGATGAGGAACTACAAGGAGTGGGATGAAGGTGGATTTGAGGAAAGCTTATGATATGGTGGAGTGAGATGCTTTATGGGAAGTCATGAAGGGTCTCAAGTTTCCACAGAGATTTGTTCATTGGGTGAAGGAATGTGTCACCATAGCCACTTATTCTGTTGTGATAAATGGGGAAAATGAGGGATATTTTAGGGGTTCTAGGGGAATTAGACAAGGAGATCCAATCTCTCCCCTACTCTTTGTGATGTTGATGGAGTACTTGACAAGAGTAATACACAGTGAAGTCAGAAATTCAAAGAAATTCAGATACCACCCAGGTTGAAAAACACTCCAAATTTCCAATATTATGTTTGCTGATGACCTAATACTATTATGCAGAGCTGACTGGGAATCTGTAGGGGTACTAATGAAGGCATTTCAATTATTCTCTCTTTCAACAGGACTCTTATTGAATATTTTGAAATCTAAAATATTTATTGGAGGGATGAATGAAGAGAATAAGAAGGAGCTGATGAGGAAGGCTGGTTTACGGGATGGTAAGACTCCTATGAGATACCTTGGGATTCCTATATCCCCCAAACGTTGGAAAAAATTTGAATGTGCTGAGATAATAAGAAGAATGGAAGAAAAGATTACCAAATGGAGAACAAAATGGATCTCATACGTTGGTAAGGTAGTGTTGTTGAATTCAGTCCTCCTAGCTATGAATAATTATTGGGCCTTAATGTTCAAACTGCCTCAGCTGATCATTAAGAACTCTGAGAAAATCTGTAAGAAATACCTGTGGGGAAGTAATACTCATGCAGTAAAATGGGAGCAGATTTGTTCAGAGAAGAACTCTGTCGGTCTAAGCCTGACAGAGGGGAACACAATGAACAAGGCATTATTGGGGAAACAATTGTGGAACTTAGCGATGAAAAAGGACAGCTTGTGGGTGAAATGGGTGCACGAACGGTATCTGAAAAACGAGTCTCTGTGGGACTGTAGAGTTAAAAATAGTCATTCTTAGCAGTGGAGGATACTCCTACAATTGAGGGAAGATTTTGATAAGAATTGGGTGGAGAAGCAAGATGATTACAGTGTTAAAGAAGCATATGAGAAGCTTCGAGGTCCAAAGACCAGATGGAAATACTATGAGATGGTATGGAATAGACATAATACCCCAAAGCACTGTTTCATTGCTTGGTTGAGTTGTCTAAACAGATTGAGCACTAAAGACAGGCTAATGAGATGGAACCATAAAATTCCAGACAATAAATGTGTCCTCTGCCTGTTGATACATGGATTTCCCGAGAAATCCAT
>JAYMSY010000693.1:0-10919 GCA_036897685.1 Monsonia emarginata | reverse complement strand
GGTGACCCCCCTAGACTGTGGGTGCCAAATGGGATGTATCCGGGTACGGCTTTTACGAGAAGTATTGGTGATTCAATAGCTGAGACAATTGGGGTGGTTGCTACCCCGGAAATTGTTGTTCTGGAGCTGACACCAGAGCATCCTTTCTTTGTGCTTGCTAGTGACGGGGTGTTCGAGTTTCTTTCTAGCCAAACCGTGGTTGAGATGGTAAGGTATCCTTCTCTCCCATTTGGGACATTTTATTCTGTTTTGATGTCTCTTTTTTTTTATTGTATATACTAAATAGATGCAGCTAGTGAATTAGTTTTTTTTTTCACATGGTCTGATTCATTACTGATTAGTCCAAATCCCAAAACAGAATGTAATTGATTGCTTAGTTCTTCATTAGGTAGTAATGATGAAGTCTGGAAAAGGTAGCCTTTAATTTTGGAGATGTCTTGAAACTGAAGTCTGTTTTTTCCTACATTGTTTATCTATTTAGCCCTTCTCATTTTGACCAACATTGGAAAACCTTTTCCATTCGGGAAGGTAAATCCCCAAGAACATAAAGGATTTTTACTGACAGGTGAAAGCTTTGGCTAATTATCCTTGGTTACCATGATGCTGAAAACATGGGAAGGTACTTCTTGGGAAGTTGATTGACATAAAATGAATGGAGTCAAAGTCTTGTAAATAATGTTGAAAAAATACTTGAGTTGGGTATGATGAACATGAGAAGAAAGAAGCAATGTGTTGGTTCTCATTATTGGGTGGTGACGAAATAATTTGGGGGTTGTGTAATTTATTGTAGACTGTATGCAAGGGAACATGTTGACTATATGATGAAAATCAGTTTACAGTTGCATGTCAAACAATACTTGTATTTAGTGAAATTTGAGATTCTTAGAATGTTTCTATCTAAAGTTCCAACGAAACAACCATTTAAATTATTCAAATATTCATCTAAGCCACACTCGTGGCGGTAGCATGTGAAATTGAGACTTCTATGAAGGTGAACATACATGTTCTCATAATCTTTATTTTTCTCTGTTCTTGTAATTTTCGTTTGACTTTGTTCTTATGCATGGATATCCAGATATATTTGAATGTAAGATCTTGGTTGGACATCTCACTTCCTCTTCCCTGAACTGGTTTGTTAGTTAGTGCAATGGAGTTCTCGGAAACATGTTGTATTGGCATCTGAAAAATAATTGGGATTAGGACCCACAACGTTATTTGAAAAAATATATTTGAATGAAATCTAATTATTGAAGAATTGTACGACTCTTCTACGATGAAAGCAGGTCATTCCCTTTTTAGATACTTCGTTGACTTACTAGATGGTGGATTCCAATTTTTCCTTATTATGGTAATGCATAATGATGATAATACCACACATACTTGAGTGGTTACTGCAGCTCAGTGGACTTGATTTACTTGAATGTCAAAATTCATTTGAAAATGTTTTCCTTAGTCTTTTTGCCAGTTTTGACACAAGTTCTTGGAAGTTTCCCTGAGGTTTTCTTTGAGAAAATACTATTTGGAGTTTACTAATCATTATATCTTCTTGACTCAATCTTATTCCTTGATTTGAGACATATTTGGTCAAATCATGGTTCCAAATCTCGTTTGCTTCTGTGTGTGTCATGTCCATGCAAGGTTTTTATCACTAAAAAGTTTCCATACTGGGATTCATGAAAAAATTCCCTCCTAAATAGTTTGTCTTCTATGGCTTAAGCTTTTATATCCATTAAAGGATAGTCATGTAGAGAGCTAGATAATCTAACTGAAAAAAAAAACAGTAGTATGCATGCCAGTGAGTCAATAATAAGCGTTGATGTGTTACTCTCTCCATCCCAAAATAAGTGTCACGTTTCTATCTTGGTTAGTTTATTAACTGTGAATTACAACTATTATATCTCATAACTTAGGTAAACTTGAGTAGTGGGGACATGAAAGCACACGGGGGCAAATGGTGGAAAGTCAATCATAGAATTTTAATCCTTTGATTTTTGCAAATAGTCAACTGGGCCACTTATTTTGAGACGAAGGTTATATACTCATGACTTTTATAATGAAGGAAAATGAGGATAGGCCATCTTAGTTGGACTAGCACAATGTATATTTGGTAATCCCTTGCCTTGACGTATTCTTCTTTTATTATCTTCTTCGAGATTGAAAATGTAAGCTTTTCTTAATCGGGGTTTTCCTGAACTGCAATGTCATAATTACACATAGACAAGGTAACTGAAACATGCATTCTACTTTATCTGAAAACTTCGGTTGAAGTTGAGTGGCTCAAACCATAACGCAAAACAGATTTTTGGAGCATTAAACGCTATTGGTCCAATCAAATAGTGGCTTATTGGCAAAGTCCAAGATTTCAATAACTTTACCATGAGTTGAGTTGCCTTTTGTGAGGGGTGTTTTTATTGGTCCCTAGTGATGGCAGTAATTTTCTTTATGGTCTTTGATTTTGGTTGTCAGTTTCTGAGTACTTTCACTTTGTAACAGTTTACACACTAAGATGTCTCCCATTACCTCTTTATTTCACTCCTGTTTTAGCAGGGTCTGATTTTATTGCTAATATTTTCATTTGACATTTCTAAATTAACTATTGTTCGCATGTTCCTCTGAAAGAAAGATGTAACAGAAATTATATTGTCAAATTCCTCACATTGCCACTGATTTCCAGGTTGCAAAATTTAAAGACCCGCGCGATGCATGTGCTGCAATTGTAGCAGAATCTTATCGACTATGGCTACAGTATGAAACTCGTACTGATGATATTACTGTGATTGTTGTGCATATTAATGGGCTGACCAATGTAAGAGGGTTTTCTGTTCATAACATATATTTTTTCCAAGTTAGTATATTTATTGCTTACTAGTGAACTGGTTATATCTTTTTTTTTCTCGTCAGTCTGCTACTTCTCAATCAGTGAGCTCCGGTTCCATCTTGAGGCCTCCTGTGCATCAAGTTGTAGAGTTGACTGGGGCAGAATCTCCCTCCACAGGCTGGAGCTCTAGAAATCAACGTGTAAGACATGATTTATCAAGGGCGAGACTCCGTGCCATCGAGAGTTCTTTAGAGAAAGGGCCAATTTGGGTTCCTCCATCTCCCGCGAATAGGAAGACTTGGGAAGAAGAGGTACCCCACTCCTCTACCTCAAAAAGATATATGAAAATATTTCTTAGTAGTGCATATGTATACAATTTGTCACAGCAGGTGCTAAATGATAATCCATGTTCGTATGCAACAGGCACACATTGAACGGGCATTGCATGATCATTTCCTTTTCAGGAAGCTCACTGATTCCCAGTGTCATGTTTTATTGGATTGCATGCACAGACTTGAGGTCCAACCTGGGGATGTTGTAGTTCAACAGGTAGACTTCTATTCTGACACTGTATATTAATTCCTACGTAGATTTGTTGTCATATACACAACTTCTGTATTGTACATAATGACTTTGCTACAGGCAGATAACAATATTAGTGACAATCTAAGAAGAATATTTTGAGTACCATAGGGAATACTCTAGATCAACTTCTAATCAATAAGCAACTCTTATATGGATCCATAACCAAAAATGATAACATTAGCTGAAATCATTGGCTGAATAAGATGCCTATAGAGCATTTGAAGAACTACCATGTGGACATGGAACTTTATATTGAAAGTGAAGCTGTGAACGACCCTTCTGGTTTCGGTAAATTCTCCTCCTTAATGTGCACATACGAGTCAATTAGGGTGTCTTAATATAAGGTTTATGTTCATAATGGCACCAACTGCCTTTGGGTTTCATTTCCAAGAAAAAGGTCTATTGTATTTTCAAATGATCTATTGGTGAGAGTAGTCACTGCAGTGGTCTGATGATATAATCTTTTGCAGGGTGGTGAAGGTGATTGTTTTTATGTTGTTGGCAGTGGAGAATTTGAGGTTTTGGCAACCCAGGTGCTTACTTATGTTCTATATATCTGGTGGCTTCAGCTTCCTTCACTATTTTTTTTATTCATTTTTTAAATGACTATATTCGATGTCTTTGTTATCCTCGATCCAGTTGATCTCTTGTGAATGGTTGATTGTTAATCAAATATTATCATAGCAGGAAGAGAAAAATGGAGAGGTGCCAAGAGTTTTGCAGCGTTACACAGCTGAGAAGTTATCCTCCTTTGGTGAGCTGGCACTAATGTGAGATATTTCTGTTCACTATATATTCATATGATAGATAAGATTTTATAGCTGAGCTACTGAGTATCAACAGAATAATTGTCAGCATTGATTTAACTGAATATTGGTATAAATTGGATCAAAGCATGCTATTTCAATGCTTAATTAAACTTACAGTTCATAGTCCATCAGAAACATGATTACGCTATGTTAGTTTTGTCAAGTAGATGAAGTAATAATGCTGGTTAAAATAAAACTAAACAAGTGCACTGATAACCAAAAGTTTGATTGATAAAATCGATTAATCCAATCTGTAAATCTATATTACTATGTATCAAAGATTACAATACTTTCTGATCGTAAATCATTGACCTACATCCATTGCTTTTATTTTGTCCATTCGATGATTATATCCAGTTTTGAAATCGTTCATATTCATTATGATTTATATGGGATGCATGGTGTTGCAGGTATAACAAACCTCTCCAAGCTTCTGTTCGTGCAGTGACCAATGGAACTCTCTGGGCCCTAAAAAGAGAAGATTTTCGAGGAGTTCTGATGTCAGAATTTTCAAATTTATCGTCCCTGAAGTTGCTTCGATCAGTAGATCTTCTCTCAAAGTTGACCATCTTACAGCTGAGTCACATTGCAGATTCCCTGTCTGAAGTTTCCTTCTCAGATGGGCAGATGATAGTAGATAAGGTAAGCATGCTTTTAAAAATAATATATCCCCTTGCCTAATGTTCTAAGTCCCCAACATGTACTTGCAGAACAAGGACCTCTCTGGTTTGTACATCATTCAAAAGGGACGAGTGAGTATCACTTTTGAATCAGACTTACTGAGAAACCCAAATGTCTGCAGTCTCAAGTCTGATAATGAGAAAGATGATAATGACGGAGAAAGCCATAAAGAGCTTTCAGTAGAGAAGGCAGAAGGAAGCTATTTTGGTGAATGGACGCTTCTAGGTGAACATGTAGATTCCTTGAGTGCAGTTGCAGTGGGTGACGTGGTGTGTGCCTTTTTAACAAAAGAAAAGTTTGATTCAGTTGTTGGTCCTTTGACAAAGCTTTCACAAGAAGATCAGAAGTATGTTCTTATTTCATGCGTTAAATGGTTTGGCTTATATTTAGTTTTAATATTTCTGAGTTCTGACGGATTTCAAGTAGCTGATACTCTTTACTTACTTGTCATAGGTCAAGGGCCAATTCTTTAGATCTTTCTAGGGAGTCCATTAAAAATGTTGATCCTTCAACTCTTGCTAAAGTCCAGCTCTCTGATTTGGTAGGTGGCGTATCTAGTTTGTAGTTACTTTTGCTGATATATCTTCTGAAAGATCAACTACTTCTGAGTTCATATAACAATATTTACTGTTTAGGAATGGAAAACGGGTTTGTATTCAACCGACTGCAGTGAGATTGGGCTCGTACTACTTAGAGAGTCAGGTTGGTTTTTTATTTTATACCATGATGGCATACAAATATACATACATATGTATACAACTATACATAATATAATCTTTGATTAAACCGCTTTTATAAGTAACTTTTCTGTTCCAGTCCCATACCTTGGCACTAAACTGGATACTGAACCGAAACGTTATGTAACCTTTATGAATTATATTATATACCATGAAATGCTGATGAAATGCTTAAATTTTCTTGGCTATCAGAAAATCTGCTTAGCTTGAAAAGATTTTCAAAGCAGAAGATCAAAATGCTGGGGAAGGAGGAACAAGTTTTAAAAGAGAAGAATCTGATGAAAAGTGTCAGCCTTTCTGCTTGTGTACCACAGGTTTTGTGCACTTGCGCTAATCATACACATGCTGGCATCCTGTTAAACACATGCCTTGCTTGCCCCTTGGCTTCGATACTTCATACCCCACTCGATGAACAATCAGCACGGTTCTGTGCTGCCTCTGTGACTGTAGCCTTGGAAGATTTACACAAGGTTCAATTCACGTGTTTCCCTTTTTGTCTATTCTTTTAGACTCTTTCAGTTCTCCTTAATTTATAGTGCAAGTTTCACTGTAATAATTCTCCCCTGCTTATTTGAGTTTCAGAATGGTGTTCTCTACAGAGGCGTATCTCCTGATGTCCTAATGGTTGATCAAACAGGACACATACAGGTTGGCAATCGTCTTTATATGGTCTCAAGTTTATCATAAAATTTACTATGGAGCTGATGAAAAATAAACCTAGAAATGGCTACTTAACTTCTTCTCTCCTCTAGTCTTAGCACTGAAGAAAGAAACTAATATCCATGTACATAGAAGCAAAAAGGAGTGCAGTAGTAACTGAGTTTTACTTGCTGTGCTGTAGCTAGTAGACTTCAGGTTCGGGAAGAAGCTATCTGGCGAGAGAACATTTACAATATGTGGGATGGCTGACTCGTTAGCTCCTGAGATTGTCCAAGGAAGAGGCCATGGTTTTTCTGCTGACTGGTAAAGTAGCAACCTTTATAGTTCCCACCATGTTCATTCTATATAGAATATACTACTCTGTCTTTGTGCCAAAACAAGTGTCCTATTTGACTATTTGCAAAATTTATGGACTCACATCTTAGAGCATCCACAATAAGGGATTTAAGGTGGAGTTACTAATTTATATCCCTGTTCAAATCTCTTGTAGAGATTTAAGAGGTGAGAGAAGAGAGAAGGATTTAGATTCTAAACCCTTACTAAATCGCCAACTCGGCCAGTTGCATTTCTTTTCCAGTTTCTTCAACCTCCATTTTATAGCCGTTGGGCACGAATTTTAGGTGAAAATTAGTCGTATATGACCATTTTTATAACTCTATAAATTGTGGGAAGTGTTATAGTTCATTCCCACATCATTTCTATTGCATTCCCTGTCTTTCTTGCAAAAAATAGCCACAAAATGGATCCAAATCAAGCTCCTAATGCCCAAAACCCCAAATGCCCCATTTTGGTCAATTTAACAATTTCGTTCCTCACCTTCGCAAGGCCAAAACGTTTACCAGCCAACATTCAACCAATTCCCAAGCTCATTCTCTTCTTTTCCAAACCAATTTTCCCAACAATTTCCCACTTCTAACCTACCATTTCTCAACACGCAACAACAACAACCATTTCCCCACCCGTATGGTAATTTTCAAAATCCAAATTTCGATTTCTCCTCGTTTCCTACCTTTTCTTCACAATCCGACCTCCACCCTCGTACGCCGTCCGAAAGAATTTCGAAAAATTCTACGTCGGGTTCGGGAAGCTAGCATTGTTCAAGAGGGAGGAAATTGGCGGACAAATTGGAAGAGGAGGCCGCCCCACCGCAACCCGAAGGTGGAGCCAACAAGAAGACCAAGACATCCAAAAGATCACCATCATGGACGCCCGAAGATGATGTGCGCATACCTTTCTTGATGGGTTGTGAAGAAAAGGTAGGTAATGGGGAGAAATCGAAATTTAGATTTTGGAAATTACCATACGGGTTGGAAAATGGTTGTTGTTGCGTATTGGGAAATGGTAGGGTAGAAGTGTGAAATTGTTGGGAAAATTGGTTCGGGAAAGAAGTGAATGAGCTTGGGAATTGGCTGAATGTTGGCCGGTAAACCTTTTGTGAGGAAGGAAATTGTGAATTTATTCCAAAGGGGGCATTGGGAGCTTGATCTTGATCCATTTTTTGGCTATTCTTTGCAAGAAAGAGTGGGAATGAACCATAACACTTCCCACAATTTATAGAGCTGAAAAAACGTTCATAAACGATTATTTTTCACCCAAAATCCGTGCCCAACTGTTATAAAATGGAGGTTGAAGAAACTGGAAAAGACATGTAACTCGACGAGTTGGCGATTTAGTTAGGGTTAGAATCTAAATCCTTCTCTCACCTCTTAAATCTCTACAAGAAATTTAGGAGTTATTTAAATTTGTAACCCCACCTTAAATCCCTTATTGTGGATGCTCTTAATCTTGGACTTTTCACTCCTTTAACTCATATGCCTATTACTCAAGCTTTTTTTATTTAAATTTTATTGAGGAATATCGTTGATAATTCATAACTAATTTAACTAACTAAAATGGAAACAGGACATCCATTTTTGGGAAATTAGGACACTTGTTTGGGGTCGGAGGGAACATTTTCTTAAAACTTAAATTGTTTCTAATTGTGTTCCTCGGTCTATAGTGATAGAGAGAAACATGTTCTGTTTATGTACCAATAACTAAATAATGTAGGATGACGTGGGACGTGACACGCACTTTCCATGGGAAAACTAGAATTGTCCAAGGAAATATATTTGCAGCCATAAATGTTGGTACTTTTCCGATTCTAATTGCATTGTTGTCTGAAGTTATGGAAATCATAATACCAAGCATTTGCATATAAATGAATACAAATCGTCATTCATATGTGTTTATCCCTCAGCCCTAAATTTGTTGGCAAATGTATAGGTGGGCTCTAGGGGTCTTGATCCATTTCATGCTACAAGGTGAAATGCCATTTGGGTCTTGGAGAGAAAGTGAGCTTGATACTTTTGCAAAGATTGCGAAAGGACAGCTAACGCTACCTCAGACTTTCAGCCCTGAAGCTGTTGATCTCATCACCAAGGTCTCACCTTAAATTATATGATACATTTCTTACTTTTTTTGTCTTCCACTCTTTAACTGCACATAATGCAAATTAAGTGTAAACAACATTTCACAAGCTCTTAAAAATTGTTCAGTTACTTGAAGTTGATGAAGACAGAAGACTTGGGAGCCAAGGTTCCAGTTCCGTCAAAAGTCATCCATGGTTTAAGGACGTTGACTGGAAAGCCATTGCTGATGGGAGCATTCTCGTTCCTCCTGAGATCAAGTCTCGTATAGGTCAACATCTGGAAGGTTACTCAGATGATATCGCTGTTTCTCAACCATCTCTGGATGTAGAAGAACTCAACACACCCGAGTGGCTAGATGACTGGTAGAGAATGATGCCATTTTGGCATATATCACGTGGAGGTGAGCCTCAATCTCTTCTTCATTCCCTGTGATGTTTACTCGTATAGCTTAGTTGAGCTGTTGAACCCAAGAATATAAATCAGTGCAGAGAAAACGGGTAGAGCAAGTAGCAGAAATGAATTGAGTCACTTGATTTTTGGTGACTCAGTACATGAAAGTAGTGCCTGAAGATAATCTCTAAATGGTGCTCCTGCTGCCTGATTAAACAACGGAGAGAAAAGCTAAACATAATAATATTTTCTGGATCTGTTAATTTTGGTATATTTTTGTTTTCCCAGTTTTGTAAATACAAATATATGATGTGTAAATGAATGAGTGATCTCTGGCTCCTGCAGAGTTTCTTTGGGAGGGGGTATATGACTGGATTTATGTAATTTGGAATGTCTTTTAAATGTTAGAATATCTGAGAATTGCATATATGGTCCTTTCGGTATAATTGTTTTTTTATTTTATTGATACTACAGATTCTACAGGTTGGTTTTAATTTTGCATAAAAACAATTGTAATCTATTTGCATGTTAAGTGTACGTGAATTTTTGAGTCGTTGAAATGAAAATAGAGGATTAGATGAGCTTATATTTAAATCAAAGGAGTGTTTGAGTTATTGATTTATCTATTTTTCTATCAAACGAACGGATTAGATTGAACCACATCCATATGCATGTACTTCACTTGCATATAGATTATATATCATGTTGAGCTTGAGAACCTCAGAGGTTATAATAATCATCCATTTGTTTTTTTTTTTTGCTGAGTTTTCACGCATGATAAGATTGTTTCTTTTAGTATAAGTCATCTCGGAGAGATGTCATGTTCGCATTGTCATTTTGAACTTCACTGCAGCGAGAACTCAATTCCAAATACGTGAGACCCACATTTTGCATTTGACATTTTAATTTATTTTCTCTTTCACTGTACATGCTTTTAATTTAATCCAACCACAAGTTAACATCAAATAAATCAAATCCTTTTGTCTTGTTTTGGCTAGTGTGGCTTTTTTATAGTAGGCTTTATAATCTTTTTTTAGTACAGAAGCTTTATAATCTTTTAACCCATATAATTTTATATAATTATTTGATTGTTCCATTGGGAAAAAAAACAAAGAGATGAGATGTTTTTTTTACCTCTTCTTTGACATTTGGAACTTTATCTAAATAAAATTGTCAGCTGCCCAACAAAACTAAGTAGTGATTTAGTTACAAGGTTGATAGTGAAAAAGAATACATTAATGATTTAGCGAAGAACAAAAACAGTAATAACAATCACTAAAACAAAACCGTGACTCAATTTATGATAACGTGGTTGACTTGATAACCAAATTAAAGAACAAAGTCGATTTAAATTATTTCATATGAGATATAATTGGAAAATAAACATATTGTTTTGTCCGAGTCCACAACATGTTAAAAAACAATACTAATGTATTACTCAAAATCGGGGAAAATAGATTTTAATTAAATAAGTCAAAGAAAAGAGAACCCAGCTCAGCTCATATGTCAGCTCATGAATTTTAGAATAAAAATATCACAAATTGTGCTTGCTCATCTACCAAATATATGAATGTGCCAATTATTTAGAAAATTAAAATAATATGATACTTAATACTTTTTTTTAAAGAGAAAAATGGATATCAGTTTGGAGTATAAGTTTGTGTCAATGAAATGCACATAACGGCGTAATTTTAATAAATTATTTAATATATTAAATACAAAATTACGTCGTTTTGAAAAGCCTACAAATTAAAACTTAGCTACCCACCCTCTGCATTTGGCGAGCTATTCAAAACAACGTCGTTTTGTGCACCCCACTAACACAAGC
>JAYMSY010000692.1:0-10920 GCA_036897685.1 Monsonia emarginata | reverse complement strand
GGCATCAGGTGTATTCTACTACATTGCCATTGTCCAACAAAACACTTATGTCGTCTTCCAGGCCGTCCAATCCGACCGGCGCTTAGGAGGCACCGGGTTCCTGATCCCGGCCGCCTCCTACACTGTCTTCCTCATGCTCACGTTTAGCGCCTTCATCCCCATCTACGACCGCCTCCTGGTCCCCTTCCTTCGCAGGCTCACGGGGAAGGAACAGGGCATCAGTCTCCTGCAAAGGATAGGTATTGGCTTGGTATTCTCCATAGCCTCGATTTTGGTCTCGGCCCTGGTGGAAGAGCGGCGTAGGAGCGCCGCCCTCACAGGGCCCACCCTGGGAAATGTGCCTAGGAAAGGCGCCATTTCCCCCATGTCAGGCCTCTGGCTGGTCCCCCAGCTCGTGCTGGCAGGGCTGGGAGAGTTCTTTTCGGCGGGGGGCCGCTGGGGGGGTCATGTGGAGTTCTACTACAAGCAATTCCCGGAAAACATGAGGAGCATTGCGGGATCGCTCTTCTTCTGCGCCATGGCGGGCGCGAGTTATCTGAGTAGCTTCTTGATTTCGGTCGTGCACCGGACGACGGGGAGATCCGAGGGTGGGAATTGGCTGCCGGAAGATCTCAACAAGGGGAGATTGGATTATTTCTATTACTTGATAGGAGGAATTGGGATAGTGAACTTGTGCTACTTCTTGGTATGTGCAAAGTGGTACAAGTACAAAGGAAGTGGTGTTGATGCTACTTCCCTTGAAATTGACATGGAACCAAAGCAATCTAAGAGCACATTAGTCTAGTAATTCTTTGTACCCTTGTGAAGTTTATTTTTAAACTTAATAAACATATTAGACAGATTCATGAATACGTACTTACATTTCTCAGAAAAATTATACATGCATGTAGTCTATGTGCATGCATGATAGGTGCGCGTGTATGGACACGATTCAATCTGGACTGTTCGTTTGATTGAAAAAGAGATAGTCAACCATCCAAACACTCCTAATTTCAATGGAAACTCGTATAACCCTCTCATTTTCCAATCCAACAGCCTACACACATATTAAAATTTTCACTTATGTTATAAATAGTTTTATAGACACCCGCGACTAAACAAACAACTACAAATATGGATAAGTATTTAATCATCCATTAGTATGTGAGTTCAAGTATGGAGGCAAATAGGTTAAAGAAGTTTAGACATGAATATTTCACTATCCGCGCCAAACCCGACTCGTTTACATCCCTACCTTCCCAATTTCCCACGAATTTTTGCTTGCGAAAAGCGCCTGATTTATTCGACATACTATAAAGCAAAAAGATCATGATTGAGCCAATATATAAAAAGCTCACCACTCCCAAAAGTTTGAACTTTCAAGAGAGCAAGCATGATATAACATTAAATACACATTAGACCCATAATGTTCTTGGTTCCAAATTCTCTATAATCCTTAATAAAAAGCTCATTGCCGGATTCACCAAGCAACATTTTCAGGAATACATAAAAAAAGCTCACCAAGTTATATAAACAGAAATTGGCCAGAGCTTGAGCTAAATACAAAACGAGGTGGCCACGAAAAATGGCCAAGCGGACCTAATTTTGCTATAAATAGAAAGCTTAGTAACTGTAAACATCTCTGGTCACATTTCTTGTTTCCCTGGGCTGTCGTAGAAGTAGAAGCCGTCTTCCTCAGACAGTATATGCTTGCTGGATGGTATCGATGTCGAGTCCCTTCAATCTTACCACGGATTCTACATGACCTTTCAGTGTATGGAGTTCTCTCAACCTGTCGGGAACCACCTCACAAACATTACTAATTGAATTGCACGAAACGTTTCTTTGGATATACATTTGTTAGAAATATCTATACTATAATTGGTCTCTCGACTATCACCTTAAGCTCTTAGTTGAGTCGGTATTTTAACGTGGTATCAAAGTTAGTTACTAATTACGGAAATGTTCTTGAAGTCTCTTACCATTTCCAGGCACTGAATGACTCTGATCAGCTGGAGTCCCAGTCCCAATGAACATTCCCTACATTAGTTTTCAAAAATTGGTGAATAAAAACGCTTAGTCAATGCAATGGTCAACACTTGCTGTACCTGCTCGCGTGCTCGTTGTAGCTCCTGCTCGAGTTGTGCAAGCCTGAGCCGACTACTTTCAAGTTCCTGGACATATGCCTATCCAAACCCGGAAAGCCTATTAACAATCCCAAAACATATACGCTCGAAACGTACATTAACTTAAGGTAACTTAAGGCAGCGATTGTTTAAGGTGCAGTCGCTTACTTTCTTTCGCAGCCTGCTCTTCCTTGCAGCCTCCCGGTTCTGAGCCAGCCTGTGAAGTGCCTGCAAAGAGGATGGCACAAAAACTACAAATAAGCTATAAACAAATACGTGAATGTGATTATAAGCACCAAATCTGAAACTATCATCATCACGTCCAAAAACACCTTCTTGTCCCCGGGTTTTGCCTTTGATTGATCTATAGAATCCACCACAACAACTGCTCCTCTCTGAACTCCATTAAACTATAACAAAACCGATAAACCTCAATCAAAACTCAGAAATATACAACTCTACACTATTGATTTGTTGTAGAGCTCAATCAACAAAACTCATGACCCCTTCACTAGGCAGATGATTCTACGACATCTATTGACGAATTTGACATTAACACAAACATTAAAAGATGTTCATACAATATGTGATTCTCATTCGATTCTTATCCACAAACCAATTGCCACAAATCTCAGGCCCGAACTATTAGAATATATATACTATAATTGGTCCTCTAAAGACCACCTTCAATGGTAGCCGTTGCGAAAATGTTTGCCAAATGGTGCACCCCGGTTGTGGGTGCACCATTGTGGCAGCAGTCTTGTTACTGGCTAAAAAAAAAACCACCCCGCGGGGGTCGCCGTTTTCCCCGCCGTCAATAAGAGTTCCGGGAATGAGAATGTCCCCAACAATCGGAGGGTACTCATATATAATCTTCGTTTTGATCTCAAATTTTGTCTGTTTTCTGGGTTTTTTTTGTTCTCTCGATTTGGTTGATGGGTTAGCTCAGATTATCTGTTTGATTGTGTGTTTAACCAGTGGATTATTTGGTGATTGTGTAAAGTTTTGATCTTTGGCATTGGAGTTTTTGAATTTTCTGCAAGAGTGGAGTTTTGGCCTTTTGGGGTTTTTTTTTTATATATAATGTGCTTAGTTGATATGTGATTCATCTGATTTGGATAGAGTATAAGAATTGTTGTCAGTTAAGTGATCTGAAATTGGGCTTTATGGGATTTGCCATATCATGTTTACTGTTTAGTTATAGTTTAACAGTAATTTAAATAAAAAGGGCATGCTTTTGCTTTTGCATTGGGTTTTGTAACTATTGTTAAGCATGTTTATAGTCATTGTTTTCTGTACTATATTATATGCTTATTGTATTTGTGTCACAGCACGTTCGGGTTGAAATGTTACAAACATACGAGCCCCTAACTGGTGTAAAACGGGTTATCTTGAATTCTCGTGTTTACAATTAATCTCAGTTTATATGCCGAGTACATTCAGTCAATGCTCTTGTTTTTTGAAAAGTATAGTTCAGGTTGGCTAGAAGTAGAGCCCCCGTTTTGGGAGTTAGATTTTGAGAAGTTGGTGATATATGTTGACATTTGACACTTAATGTTAATTTGTTTTGACTTGTTTGCTTACTGTTGTTTTAATCGTTTTCCCAGAGGAGGAATAACTTTAGCCAGGGGAGGAGGAGGCTGAATGGAAGAAGTTTTAAGGCTCAGCGCGAAGATAGTATTAGGCGAACTGTATATGTTTCTGATATTGATCAAAATGTAAGCACAAATGCTCTGACCCCTGTGTCATCTTAATGCATTGAATTTATTGGCACCGAGTTTGTCTTGTTTTTCTTATGGAAATGATTTCCTATAAGAACTGTTTCCGTCTTTGTTTTAGATCACTGAAGAGCGGCTTGCAGCCTTGTTTAGTAGCTGTGGACAAGTAAGTGACGGTTCTCTCTTGGACACCAGTTTATCCGTTGCATTAGTTTGTTGCGAATAATTATGAAACACAATTTTGTTTTGTTTTTTTACTGTCAAGTTATCTACATGTCCTGCTATTTGGCTTTGTCCAACATTTCTCAACCATATACATGCTATCCAAATCTCCGATATGTTTCACAGTTAACTATTCGTTATCAAGTCGTCTATTGACCGTCTTCATACTTATACATCCTATACTCTTGTTTTCCCTTGATATTATGCCTTTCTACATCTTGCACGAAGCAAGTGCATTTATGGAATCCTTCTGAATTTGCATTTATTTCCTTTCAACTTGTAATCACTAATTTGACTATTTGGTTTTGTCTAGCATCTCTTACTGACATACATACCAATATGCAATGACTAATAATCTGTGTACCTGTTGACTGTGCTAATCGTATTTCATTATTATATTTTCCTAAAAGTAAGATGAAATTGTTTAGTTGTTTATGGTAATTTTGTGCTGTGTACACATATTTATTGTTCATGGATCTTCATAATATCTGGGTTGCGTAAGTGACCAAGTGGAACGATCTGGACGGACGGACTATCAAATTTCTTAGTGTTTTGTTCTCTTCCCTTGACCCCTCTCAAAATATCTGTCAGGGAAGTCCGCGTGAGTGTGATTCTGTATGTTAGTCTTGAGGCGCTTATGTCGGGTATTTGAGACTGAGTCTGAACTTTCTTCCTCGAAAGGTTCTATGGGTTTTGTTAGGGAAATAGATTCTTTAGCTACGTTGATCACAATTAATCAATAATCCGTTTTTTATTGTTGTTTGTAGAGCGTTTGGATCTGATGTGTTGGTCAATTGCACTCCTCGAAAATGCAAATTAAGCAAATGTGCCTTCTCAGGAGCCTAATGATATCACGGTTTCCATGATCTGGAACTTAGTTCAATTTGTCTTTCCGTACAGGTTGTTGACTGCCGAGTTTGTGGTGACCCTCATTCAGTCCTCCGATTTGCATTTGTGGAGTTTGCTGACGAGCGTAAGTCTAATTGATATCATTCATAACCAGCAAGTCGTGTCATCATTTTTCCTAGCAAACTAGCATATATTTACTAAACCGATTTACTTTGTGATCACTTGTCAACAGATGGCGCAAGGACTGCTTTAACCCTTGGCGGGACAATGTTAGGATATTATCCGGTCAGAGTCTTACCGTCAAAAACTGCCATCCTCCCCGTCAATCCCACTTTTCTCCCAAGGGTATGATCGAGTAACTACGTTTTGAAGTGTTTTTTTCTCTACCATGATCAATGCTCTATGAGTGCTTTATTTTACGGGCTCTGATGGTTTTCGCTAAATGCAGACAGATGATGAACGGGAAATGTGCAGCAGGACAGTCTATTGTACAAATATCGATAAGAAGGTACTTCAACATGGCATTTTTCTTGTTCAACTTTTGGTTCCTTAGACTACTTGTTAGGTTGGATATCGCGCTCACTCATACAAACACACACGCACACTTGTTTACAGCGGAGTTGAATTGTTCTCAATCAAATGAATGTATTTCTCCGTGCAGATTGCTCAGGCTGATGTTAAGAGTTTCTTTGAATCAACTTGCGGTGAGGTAGGGGCAAACATATTTCCTGTCAGTTCGAAGATCAAATTAAAAAAAAACGGGTTTGTTTGAATTCGAATACTTAATATAATCCATCCATTCGCAGGTCACTCGCTTGAGGATCTTAGGGGATCAAGTGCATTCAACACGTATAGCTTTCGTTGAATTTGCTTTGGTCAGTATATAATTGCATGGTTTGCTTAGTTCAGTTTTGTTAGCTTATGATTCTCATTCATGCCTAAATTCTTACCTCGTTTCAATTCCCGAGCAGGCGGAGAGTGCAATCATAGCTCTGAATTGCAGCGGGATGGTACTCGGAAACCAACCAATCAGGTTCTTTCCTCAATCTCCTCATATATTTCACACTCTTTTCCTTTCCTCATCACGAGACTATTGCTCACAGTACTTTGATTAATCATTTACAGGGTAAGCCCGTCAAAGACTCCGGTGAGGCCACGAGTCACTCGACCAGCACAATGAGTCACGGGAAAAGATCAAATAGCTCGAAGAGTATTGACATCTCGTCGGTTGAGAGACACTTTGTCGCTGTCCATCTCTACGGTGAACTTTTCATTTCATTTCCTGCTTCCATTGAAGTTTTTACGGGACAGTCTTGATAGATATTGAGAATCTGTAACTTATAATCCGACTCTTTCAACAATCAGTCTTTTCGATTTCAAATAGAGTACTAATCTCAGATACATAAGGTGAAAAATATCAAACATGTTTTCGCATATCTCAATTCTCATAACAAATGCGTAGGGGCTATTGTTTTAAACTTTAGACAGCTAAAAGGACAGACTGTTCAGTGAACGAGACTCTCTCAGACTTATAAACAGGACGGAGGGTGTTGCCTCCCGTAGGAATCGCCGGAAACGAACGAGCACATAGCTCGTGACGGGCCGGTCGGTCCGTTGTGCGCTATGTTTATGTCCTGCATCACAACATTTTGGCATGGAACGTTTCTGCTGCACCGTATTGTAACTGCAGTGTTAGACTTTGAAGTTCCCCGTATGTTCTTGTACGTGACGTCGCTGATCCGAACGTTAGACGGATTCTGCAAACCAAAACATTATAGGATCAAACAACGTATCGATAGAACCTCAACTAACCTCAACTTTTAGTCTCGTGGTTCGATCTGGACTCCTACCTGCTAGGGTTATATGGTTTGGTCTGGTTTGGACTCCTACCTACTAGTGTTGTAAGAAAACGTTAAATCTTGTGTCGAATGGTTTGTTCTAAGCACCTACTTAGGGAAGTTCACTTTCCGGTCAAGACTAAATCATATTCGTCCACTGTACAGTCTCGGTTTAAGCAATAAATCGATTCTAGCTAACACTAAGTAAAATTGGCAAAAGAAATGTTAAACCTTGTGTGGGGTGGTTTGGTCTAGACTTCTACCTGTTGGTTGCACGGAGGGTACGGGCAGTACTCCTGATCGATAATTATAGGGTTTCCAACGTGTTCCATGACGATGTCCTCGTACAAGAACTTCGAAGCCTTGCTAGCCAAATTCGTCGCCCACGTCTTGATCCTCAAACCATCCGTAGTGTCACGGAAAGTGCAATTCTTGACGGTAATGCCAGTCACATCCTCCTCGTTCTGGTACCGTCCGAGGCTCCCGACGCTGATGCCGTGTCCGGGCCCACATAGTACATCGGACACGCCAATGTTCTGGCTTCCAGGGCCTAAGGAAATGCAGTCGTCGCCGGTTCCAATCACGGAACTAGAAATGTGGACCATGTTGGAGCTTCCGATGTGAATTCCATCGGTGTTGGGGCTGTCTCTGGGAGCGGAGATTCTGATACGCGTGAAATTAAAGTTTTCGCACCCAAATATCATGAAATGTGAGTTCTTGCTGTCAATCGATCGCAGGTGGTGGACCCTCGAGTTCTTCACAAAATCAAACCTCATCGACTGGTTTAACATAACACATTTAAGATAAAATTAGCTATTGAAGTAAAACGTTGAATCAAGATAAGAAACAATCGGAGGATACACAAAAATACAAGATAACAAATCATTGTCATTTCTCAGTCAAAAAGATTCAAATCCATGAACAATGACAACAAATTCAAGAAAATGAGTTCAAATTTGTGAAGAATAAGAAATATGTTACATATTGTAACAAATCATTATCAATTATCGATCAGAAAGATTCAAATCCATTGACAATAACAACAAATTCAACAAAATGAGTTCAAAATTTGTGAAGAATCAGAAATCTAATCCACAAACAACGACAACAAATTTGACGAAATGGGTTCAAAATTGGTGAAGAATAGAGAGGTTTGATGAGCAAAAACTTACAATTGGAAGGGACTTGCAATTAGCGTTCTTGTGACAATCATTGTAAGGCCAAGCAACTTTGCCTTGACCATCAATGGTTCCACCAGGACCACCACTCACAACCAACCCATCAATGTACCTAAATGAGATCCATCTATCTGTGAACATCACATTCACATCACTTGGAGCCTTCAACACCCCTTGGATCAAAAATGCCATCAACCCTTTGCATGGCCCACCAAACACCACTGACCCCACCATGTACACTCCATGTGGGACCACCACTATTGCATTCCCTTCCCAATCACATGCCTCCCTCCATGCCCTCAAAAACACCTTCAAACACAAACAAAAAAAAAGTCAACTCAAAAACAAGACTTTTGCACTTTGAAACAACATTTGACATATGATGATCAGTTGTCTGACCTTGGAGTTATCTGTTTTGCCATCTCCAACTACTCCATAGCTCTTGAGATTGAAGACCCTGCGTTGACTTTTTTGACCTTGGGAAACATGGGTCAACATGAACACCATCATCATCAACAAGAAGAACCTCTCAAGACCAAATCTCAAACCCATTTTCTTCTTTTGATGGTGATGGTGATGGTGATGATGATTGTGAATCTTCTAGGGGTGGCTCTTGTTGTTTCTTTGCTCTTATAAGTGATTTTCAAGTGGTTTAAAATTGAGATGATTTTGTTTCCTTTTTTATGTGATGAGCAATTAGTGTAACTTCTGTATTTTTACTGATTTTTTCCTAATTATTTTTTGGGAGGATTTGCAATCATAATATTTGATTTCATTTCCTTTTATAAGAGAAAATGGTAGTCAAACACAAATATTTAGGGGGGCGTTCCTGTTTTGTGGGTTTTAATTGAAATCCTAGCAAAAATTAAGGTAATTTGAAATTTTTAACTTATAAATCGTATGTTTGTTTAAATATTTTGAAAATGTATTATTGGAATTAAAAAAATTATTTTTCAAGTACCACCCTTTCTAGGATTTGAAATAATTTCAATTTCAATATAAAATTAAACGAACGATCTTTTTTTTAAGGACGATCACTTATTGATTGGACGGTTATACTTTTATTATTATTCTAGACTTGATTGAAAATTAAAAAAATGGACCCTAAATTCTCTCTAAATCAGTGGAGTATTCAAGATGATTGGTTCAAGTCAATAGTTCTAGGAGGAAATAATTATGGTCAATTGGGCTGATTTTTAGTGATATATTAATTAGTTTACTATAATTAATTTAATTACTTCTCTAATTGCAATTGTTTTAAGAAACCCATGAACCTTTCAAAAAAAAAAAAACTAACTTCCCATTTTGGCACGTCTAGGCCACGTTTGAGTAACTGATGGTAATGGGACAAATTTGAATTCTCTCTCAAATAATTATTTTTTTGAAAAATATTCTCAAATAAATTAAATTGATAATTATTCTTTATTACAATTGCTTATTTTTAGCAGATTATATAGCAATTTGCTTTCCCAAAATCCAAATTAGTGATATTGAACTAAAAATGTCATGATTGTGATTTAAAATGGTCAATTATACAAATGAAAAATAAGTAAAATACTTAATTGATTTTGTTGAAGCAGTTGATCTACTTAACATTTTAGTAATTTGTCTCCAATTTGGGAAGGTTAGATTTTGTTGAAACACACAAAATGTGCTTCCCCTTCTCTCTCCTTCTGTTTAGTTCCCAATTTCATTAAAAATTTTAATTGGGTGCTCCTAAATTCACACTCTCAAAATAGTGAAAATACAAAATCCACACTTTTTATTTTGTACTATATTGCCCTTATTCGTAAAGAGCGTCCGAAAAGAAATTACTTCATCCGTTCCAAAGTAAATGTCTCAATTTTATTTGAGTTAGTACATTTACAACAGCAAAAAAAAACTTGTATTCTTATTTTTAGTCCAATTTTTGGTGCATTTGAATTGGGGTATTTTCGTCCAAACGAGTAATATAATGTGTACTTGTGTTTTTCAAGTGTGAATTCATTTTTTGCCTTTATTTTTTTTTTCAAATGGTCAAATCACTTATTTAGGAACAAAGATTAAATAATAAAGACAATATCGTCTAAAATGGTAGTATGAATGTAACACTCTTTTTAATTTTGCATTTAAGCAATTTATTCATGTAATAATCCCAACAAGAAAACAAATAAGAACATCCACCGTAAGAGATTTAAGGGATTGAACTAATCTTAAATTTCCATTAAATTTCCCTTAAATCTCCATTAAATTTTTACAAGAGGTTTAGTGGATATTTAGGGGTCATTCATTTAAATTTCAATAGAAATTAATTGAATTACTAGGAATTGAATTGATGGTATTTCAACGGGAATTGAAATAATGATATTTTTAGTATTTCAAATAATGTGTTTATTTACGTTGTTCGTTAAAAATAATTGTGAAATAATAGTTTTGTAGTAAAATAAGACTAAATTACGATTAAGACCTTATATTTATACTTTAATTTTGTAACTATGGAGGGCTTAAATGACATTTTATATCAAATCACAAGATTTCAAATAATGAAAAAACCCATTATTTCAAATTCTATGGAGGAGGTGAGATTTGAAATAATGGGGTTTCCCCATTATTTCAATTCCAGATATTTATTTTATTTTTTTACTTTCAATTTTGTCCTTGTTAAAAAATTAAACGAACACCATATTTAGAATTAAAAATACCCATTATGTCCCATTTTACTGGGATTTCAATATAAAAATGTTAAACGAATGCCCGCTTAGTGAAGAGAGAAGAGGTAGAGATTTAAATTCTAAATCTCTACTGAATCTCTATATCGCCTAGACAATCTCTTAAATCTCCATACTAAATCTCCTTACAGTGAGAAAGAAATTTAAGGGAGATTTAACAAACCTTAAATTCTCACTAAATCTCCTTACCGATGGATGCTCTAAGGGCTCAATCATGCAGCCCACTTGAAGCTAGAGTTTATTTGGGCCATTTTCAGTTCACAGCCCACGAGGCTAGACCTCAACTAGGCCCAAAAAAATGC
>JAYMSY010000691.1:0-10920 GCA_036897685.1 Monsonia emarginata | reverse complement strand
AGGCCAGCTGCCTGCATATTCCAGTTTTGTAATTCTTGGTTGTGGGGGGCATCGATACCCCGGGGAGCCACTTGCAAGTTTACCTCTGCTCTGTGAGAGAGGATAATTGACTCTCGTAATTTTTGAGTTGCTAGCTAATTCTTCAAGATCATACGATATTGAACATCAATAAATTTCTGAATCGTATATTTCTCGTTCAATTAACTCTCGATTATTGCTTAGATGATTTTGAGACGGACTACATGTACGTTAGAACAAATGTCAATATCCCTTCTTAAATTGAGAAACCTTCTTTTGTGGCTTCATTTCAGCCAACCACCATTTAAAACATCCCCAACTCTAATGAATCTATTTAATGTCACGCCTCATAAGTTCCCAGATCTTATGATCGCCCGACACGTGTCCGCACCCCCGTCATCACCACCGCCGATTCTGCTTTTTTACAAAAAGCACACCCCCAATTTTACGGTATTTATGATATTCCCCCAAAACTAGTACCCGAAGAAACCACCGATTCCACGACCGCGACTCTTTCTTCACTTCTTCTTCTTCCTCGTTCGCTCCGCTCTGCGAGTTTCTGTGGGCTTTAAGCTTTCATGGCGACCGCGAAGCTCGTCGTCGTGTTCTCGCTGCTACTTGGCCTAATCTTCGCCGGAGTTAGGGCCGATGATGCTGCAATCGACGGTGGAGAGCAGCCGGTTGAGGTCACTGGATCGGACGGCTCCGATTCAGCTACTCTCAATCTCGAATTGGACCAGCTCGGGTCCCAGATCCACGAACTAGGTTAGCTTTCTACTTCTGCGTTGACTTCTAGCTTGATTTCAGTTTTTGATGATCCTGTGTGTGTGTTTAGTTGGGTTCGTGTAATGAGTTGTTTCGATTTTTGGGTATTGAAGTGATTTTGTGAAGTTTGGATTTGGCAATTGATTCTTGAGTGTAAACATGAGTGTTGGATTCAATGTTGAGATTCTTTTTTGGGTCATGATTAGAGTTGAATCATATTACAGAAATTGTTACTACTCTATTTGTTTATGAGAAATTGAGAACCCATTAGGAGAAGAATCAGGAAGATGTTTTTTTGTTCATAGTTGCTACTTATCAGAGTGTTTTGGAACATCATTGAGTTTCTTTTTTCTGTTTGTGAATTGGTTTTTGGGGTTTAGTTGGTGGGCTGATGCTGATGTATTTTGTTTGAATTCTGCATTTTAGAATCTCGGGTTGATGAGAAAACCCGGGAACTACAAAGCAAAGATGAAACAATAGCTCAGAAAGAGAAAGTCATTCGAGAGGAGTTGGATAGGATTGAATCCTTGCAGGTTGAGCTCACCTCGCTCCAGGTAAAGCATAATTCATCATGCCATTCAATAAGATACTGTTTATTTGTTCTTTTCTACACACTCTTGTTGCTTGCTCATTCCTATTTTACGTTGTTCATAGGAAAAGGGAACATCAGATGCTGAGGAGCGTGTGGGGAAGGCTCATGCACGGGCTAGGGAACTTGAAAAAAAGGTCAGATATGGATAATCAAGTTGCTTTTCGGCATGTTCCATCATGCGTATTTTTAATTGCTATCAGTCTGTGTAGGTTGACATGCTCACAAAGGAAATAGATGTTCAGAAAAAGGAGAAAGAGGCCTTGGAAGGCCGAGCAAACGAAACTGAGAAGAAAATCAGTGAATTGTACTCTGAAATAGAGAATGTAAGTACCTTTTTCATCAATATTTTTTTGGAGGCTAATTTAATTGTCAATGTTCTTGGTAGGATGTGCTATTATTTGATGTAAACATAATTCATATATGTTTCAGTTTCAACTTTCAAGTACTTACCTTTATGCCAGTTCTTCACTTCTTCTCTATGCCGTCTCTAGGTATAGAAGTTTGGTTATAATTCAGAACATTGTTGGCTTACTTTAAGCCTTTGATTTGATTTATTTTGTGCTATTGTCTAGGTAATAGCAGAACGTGTTATGTACATGGTATTTGCATTAATAATATTGTCCTTTTCATTTTTGTTGTTTTCACACTCATATCAGTATGTAGATGAAATGTTATGAACATGCTACTTCTAGCCAATATTGCTTCAAGTTATGTATCTTATATACCAACTTAATTTGATAATTTGAAACAATATTACCCTCATGTAAAGTGATTTCTTGTGCGCCTTTTTGTTTTCAAATGTGTGTGTGTCTACTGTTGGAAAATGAAAAAACAAAGATTTGTGACTTGGTTGATAGGTATAAGTACAGGAAGACTGCTAGCAATCGTGTTATTTTATCTCATTAGTTATTATGCACAATGGAACTTTGTTTTGCTAATTGATCGAACATACCAATTAAGTATTCACCTTGATATCTCATCTTGATTGAATTCTACATTATCTTTATGATGTGGTGGGGATGGTATAATGATAATGGGCGATATCTTCAACAGCTCAAAAAGATCAATGAAAAACAGAAGACTAAAATTCGCAGCACTGAGCGCGCTCTCAAAGTGGCTGAGGTATGATAGTTATATACCAAAACTAAAACTTATGCTCAATAACAGTGCTCTTACATGATTGATTTTTCCCTGTTAATAATCCTTTTACCATATTTCTGTAGGAAGAGATGATGAAGTCCAAGTTCGAGGCCACCTCAAAAACCAAACAGCTCACAGAGGTAAGAAGCTAGATCATGTTAACTTAGTTTACTAATGCCTTCAAAATACGAGGATCACTCAGAACGCACTTGATCACTATTGGATTTTTTCAGGCTTCATTAGAAACTAGTTATTCCTTAATTATTTGTGGAGTACATTAAGGAATTCGATTGAATTTCAGTTTTACTGTACTACTTGCCTACTCAGTTTGAGACTGAATGGTGATGCCGGTTTAATCTGTGATCAAATGATACATTTTCAACAATGATTTATGTTTGAATGGTTTTTTGTATCTTTGAATGTGGAACTTTCAGCATATTGATCTATGATCCAACTTTCTTAGCTTAGGTAATTTTGTCCTTCTATTTAGTCCTGATTTTGGTAGCTTGTTTGTTGCTAATGATAGTCAGTCTGACAATGGGCTCTTAGTTATTTTTTATTTTGTGCATGTATTAAATAGTGTTTGTAACATCTTATTACTTGATTAGTCTTGCAAGCTTATCTTGTAAACCATCAAATGACATAAAAAAAAAACTCCATTTAGGTTGCTAGTGAAATTTATGTATGATTAATCATTGAACTGCTGAAATCTGCTTCATTGGACCCTGTATGTTCAGTTATAATTAAATTATGATGGGATAGACTGGAAGGGGGCAATTTCGGTGGCACTTTATTTCACATATATAATATGTAAGCTAGTTTGATAGGAGTTTAGTACTTCAGTCTGGCATTACAAATTCTGAATTGTAAGTGTCACCATACAGTATGGAATGTTCTAAAGCTTGAAGAGTGGCTTTTAAAAGCTCCTAGCTGTTTATTTATTTTTTCAAATTATGGGTCCGTTGTACATGTTTTGAAATTCTAGTTTCCCTTCAAAAATGGTCTCAGCTGGTCCCATATGCTTGTGATTTTTTCCCAAATTATACCAGTGGTGCTTTAACGGAGGACACGACAACTAAAGTTCATACTCAAATTAATCTATCTTATTGTAAAAAAGGTTTACCTGTTAGTTTTGCATCAGTGACCTTGCTACTGTGTTTGAGATTGTTGGCCTGTTTGGATGTGTATATCTAGTACTAGTGACTAGCTGACCTTTCTTGCAAGGCTAATGTATGTTGTGATTCATGCTCAGATTCATAGCTCGTGGCTTCCACCTTGGCTTGTTGGCCATTTACTTCGTTGTCAGGTATTCAATTTCGGGTGTTTTATACGAAAAATCTTACTGATCCAAATAGTAATTCCTTTACTGAGTGCTCACAGTTGGCCTGTTACAGTCCTTTGTAGCAATGCACTGGAATGAGCATGGAAAGCCTGCCTTGGATCTGGCGACACAGAAGGTAAGCATTGTGTCTTACAAATTTCCTGTTTGAAACTCTGCACCTACAATGAATTTTGCTGGGCTTATGACCATAATTGATATGTAGTAGACTAACTATCTTGCGTAATGGAATATATATTATTTGTCTCAGGCCCTGGAAAAGAAGGCCCAAGCTGCAAAATGGGCTGAACCCCACATGGAAGTAGTAAAAACAGTAAGCTCTACAATTGTGTTATTTTTACTCTTGAATTATGGTCTCTAATTTTCAACAATATTTAGAATCAAATTTTACTTCACTTGGTGACTTTTTATTCTTTCATGGACCGTCGCAGTTCTTTTGAGGCATTTGTTCTTCTTTTGTGACACTTCTCCATTTGTTCCTGAAGTTCTAGTTTGTGTTTTTCTTTTTCTCTATATATGACTGAAAATTTTGAGCGTTCTTTCCCTTTATTGTATATCCTGAAGAAATGGGTCCCAGCTATCAAGGAACAGTGGGTGGCAATAGTAACCAATGTTGAACCACATGTGCAATCGCTAACAACAAAAACTGTTGAACTCTGTGAGCAAACAAAGAGAACAGTAACTCCACATGTTATCAAGGCACATGAATTCGTAGACCCCTACTTTCAGGTATATGTTTTAGGGCACTTATGAAAAACTTCTATGATTATTCTTTCTGTTTGGTTGTGATGTTAAATTAAGCTTTACTGATAACAGGAAGTGAAGAAGTTCAGCAAGCCATATGTTGACCAAGTTGCCACCGTGACCAAACCTCACGTTGATAGGGTACGGATGACGTTGAAGCCTTACACAAATGCAGTAGTTCATGCTTATGGGGAGTTCTTAAAATCTGCAACAACATACCATGATCAGGTAATAACTGTTTTTTTCTTGGTTTTGTAGATACTTTTTTTAATTCTAGCCTGGTGATCAGAACTAGATGCTTGTCACATGAGGTCTTTGTCACTTCTCCCACAACCCTTGGTTTGGTTTTGTAGGAATTGTATCCCAATTTATTGTGTAGTTCTAGCTTCGACTGAGCTGTATCTGTGCCACATTTACTGTTCAATTAACCTACATCTGGAGAAGAAATTTGAGTCGAATCCATTTGTTTGGCAGAAAGGACCAAGTACCTTTCCTATCACATAGTGCCCACAATATCACTGTTCTTATGCATCTTGAAAGAATCTAAGTTAGTTCTTTTATTTTGTTTAATCCATTTAAAGTATACACCATAGATACCCACATTTGGAGCTGGCAACTGCATATTCATGTATTTAATCTTGGTTAGATGCTGTATGTATTTGATCAACTTGATTCAAGCAAAATAAGAAACTCTCCTGGCTTAAAAAAAAAGCTATCTTTCTTGATAGAGGCTATTACATAAGTCAACCCAAGAGGAATTGCCGCTTCCTTCTTATGTGATACAGGGAAAAACATAAAGCCGACTGAAAGTTGGAAATAACAGAAAATTGTAGATTCGAGTTTTCATTATTCAGATTTTGGTATGGATCACAGTGACGATCACTTTCACAAAGTTAGATTCCTTTGAGGCCCAAAATTGTGTATTTTCTTTCGAAGTTAATTTCACATATTTAAATGTGGATATCTCATCGAATTGATTTATTGCTATTTGCATTGTTTTCATGTTATTAGTATACTTGCTCTCTATAACTGATTTGTAATACGAGTGCACATGGCTCTTCTAAAATGTTAAATTATAACATAATTAACTCTTTCTTTATCTTATCTTGGTGAAGGTTCAAGTCTCTGTCAAAGAAATGCTGAAAAAACATGAGCTTACAAGACCTCTTGCAACCAAGGAATTGGAGTGGTTTGCAGTATGTATCTATTGTTTATTTGCCTTCACCTTGTCTTTTAAAATCTGTCATTAGTTAATTACTTGCATAACCTTAACAACAAGTCAAAATAAATACTTAAAGAAGTTGTGTAAGTGATCAATAATCAAATTGTGTAGGCCTCTGCTTTCTTGGCCCTGCCCATCATCCTTCTGCCTAGAGTTTGGTCGGCCATTTTCTGGTAAGTACAAGCTCTACTCTTTAATGGTGGTATCTTTGTTTGTTTACGATATAAGTTTACATTTATCTGCTTTATGTACTGTTCCGTAATTAGATTTTGTGGGTTTGTTCCTTCTGCAAATTATGCATCTTCATCTGTGTTCCCTACAGCAAAAAGGCTAAAAAACCAGTTCGGCATGCTCATACAAACCATGCACGGCGTAAGGCAAAAAGGGGGCACTCAGAAAAGTAGAGTATCACGATGTTGTTTGCTGCGCTTTGCTGTTAAAAATATCAGGTATGCTACAGCATTATGTTTTTCAATATATTGCATTCAGCTATCTAAATACTTCATACTCCTGGCTGTTACAGTAAGTATATTGCATGGAATGAATTTCAATGGCAATACCATGTTAAATTCTACAGTAGGGCTCAAGCTTCCCATACCTTTGGTCAACCTATTAGTTGGGTTTGACTCACTCTCCCTCACATGTGAGCTTTCTTTTTGTTGATGGGCTCAACACGTGAGCTGTAAAACATTCCCCTTCACGTATAGGCCTTTTACTCTACATGTGGACCTCTAAATATAGACCGATATGATGAGAGGTGAGTCAGAAAGACACAAGGAGAGGAACATAAATCGGCCACAGGCCCCAGTCACCACGCCAGCTCTGATACTATGCGAAGCTCAGTCTCACACAGATCAAAAAGAGAATTATATAAGGCAAGATCAAATCCAACTAATAGGTTTACCTTTTAGTTGTGGATCTCAAGCCTGCATATGTAGCTCAATATGAAAGAATTTCACACTACGAAAGCGAGTGAACATGTGAAGGAATGAGTCCTATTTCTAGTGTAAAAATCCTAAGAAACTACATTTGCAATATGACAAATATTGAAATGTACTCCCATGCCAAGGCAGTAGAATTCTACACAAGCTTCCTTTTGTGCATATAACTGAATGATAGTGAGGCCACTGCACACAAGTTAAAGATGTTGTCCATTACCTGAAGCTTCATCTAATGTTTCTACCCATTCTTCTTGAAGAGTTGATGGTGATTGTGCAATAGACGATGATTCCACAGGCCTTTCCCATTGACTTTTCCCAGAATTTTCATTATAGTAATATGAAGCCCCACTTGCAGGGTCTTTTGCTTCTACCTGAATGAGGATTGATGAAGTTAAAGCCAGAAAGAAATGGCAATCACAACATCACTTCTTGGAGAGGAAATTATAACCACAAGCCTCAGCTCTAGAAAATATTTACAGATCAGAAAAAGTGATACAATAGTTTTTCATTGTTTTCAAATAGAGAACAAGTTGTTTCCTATTTAGTATGGAGTTAGTAATTAGTATTTCCTAATTGTCTAGGTATCCTAATTAGTGACTATCCTATTCCTAGTGTAGGCTAATCCCTATATAAAGGGGTCCTTCTCTTGTGCTTAGTATCGAATTGAATCAATATATTTTGAGATTTTACAACCTAATAAATGATAATCTTGAGGAACACTCATTAATATGAAACAGCACAAGGCACAATCAATATAGCTACATTCAAAGAGTTTCAAGTAATTGTTCACCAATTAGTTTCATTTCATCACATGGTTTCAAAATATGGATATTATGTTAACCATAGACAGACATAAGAATATAAAAATGTGCAAAGGGAACCGATACACACCCATCCAAGCAGCAACTTTCCAGTTTCTGCAATTTTAGTGGCACAAATCTCCAACTTCTGGCATTCAAAGTTCAACGTAAGAACTGTTAAAAGTTAGAAAAGAGAAGCGTGAAAAGCAAGGGATAAAAATCAATTAGTACACATCAATGAACGGTGGGAAGTTTTAACAGCTTAAGTACTCGTTAAAAGAATATGCAGCGGTAAGCACATGCTCTATGAGTAAAGAACTACCACAAGGACTTTTTGTTCCCATAAACAACACTAAAAGTAAAGCCAGTTGGATAACATAAAAAAGAAAAAGGTGGGGCTCAAGAAATAAACTTGCATTGTCAACTCTAACAGATGCTGGTTCATCTTTAAGAATGCCCCTTGCTCTCAGCTTCTGCTTAAGGTACTCGGACAATTCCTTAGATGCAGATTTCTGTTCTGATTCTCTATGAAGCTCTACATTTTGATGGCTCATCTCATTAGCTCCTGACATTCCTAAGGCATTAAATGTATGAATAAGAAACCTACGATAGCACATACTTGTGGACCAAGTGGTAGTTATTAATCTTACTGGGCGTAGCAATGGTTGGCCTTGGGGCACCATAATAAGCACCTCCACCAGGTACACCATACCCATTTCCAATTTCCCTATTACCTGACATGAAAACAAAGAGTAAGCACAACTTATCCATCCAGAAGATAAAATTCAGCTATGTTATATCATAAAGAACCAATTTCAACTTGGCAATACTAAAGCCACGTACTCTCTCTCTCTCTCACTATTTAATCAATTAAACTATTTCTCAAGTTGTACTCTACAAAAAAGTTAAAGCAATAGTTCAAACTTCAAAGTATCAGTACCCTGTAAGAAAGGATTGCTATCTGGTTAACTAAAGTTCATGTGATGACTGAAACTCCTAGCAGTGTGTTAATGTCAATGTTCACTGTTAACAAGGATTTTTAGTTTGTCATTTGATGAGTGATGCTATCTTGATAGCTTTAGGTACAATTTATTTCTGTGCACAAAACTAGATGTTAATGTGCACCAAAGTGGACACAGATATAGCATTTTAAGATAAATATACTGAGCAAGATTACGTCCTATTAATTTGCTACCAGCAGCAACAAGTCTCCAGTAATTTTGCTCTCACAGATACAATATTTTGCTACTTAGTATTTCATTTATTTAGTTTTATAGTTCCATTATTTTTTATTAACTCTCTTATTATAGAATGAAAACCTCGTATCAAGTACTCTGTCTGCCTTAATTAATAAACTGCCATATACAACTTACTAAGAAAATCAATAATATAGTTGGTTATTGCCCATTGGATTACATTTGTGCAAATAGAAACAAACTACAGGTATACAAAAAGGTCTATGGATACGTGTAAAATGAAGGGAAGAGAAGAGTATCAACCTTCTTCACTAGGAGTAGATTTCCCATGCTTCAAGGCCATCTCTGCACGATGGTCCGTCGTCATCTTCAATAGATGCTCCTACATGTATATCAAATTAATTGAGTAAACCAGCAAGAACTAGCAAAATAAAAATCTTATTGACAAAGATAGATAATTTGATTACTTTAAGAGCATTGGGGTCACGGCGTTCTGAGAAAATGTCTTTATGATCCTCTGGAGGTCCAGTGACACCTCTCACATCTCTGAAACCATAAGATGCATGTATGTGATATAGGTGTAGAGTTTAACACCTATTAATCAAGGCTAAGATTTTGTAGATGATAATCAATACAAACCTTTGACTCTGTATAACTTTTTGGGCAGCAATTTCCTAACAACAACAAGAAGAGAGAGAAGAGATCACACCAAGAACATAGATGAACTGTGAAGATGAATCATATGCATACAAAAAAAAAAATAAACATACTTGCTCACGCAACACTGCGTCCTGTGCAGCAGTTTCAATATCACTGGCACTTTCTGCATGAAAACTTGCGTAGCTAGTGGAGACATCAGATTTATTATAGTTGTACTCATTGTGCGTATGGCCAGACTCTATGTTACTTGAATATGAAGATGGGAGGCCGCTTATCTGATCATTTTCACAGGGCTGGTTGGTCTTTGGAGGAGCATCCATATAGTGTCTTGTATGATCTGTTTCCCTAATATCTGTGAGGTGCTGCTCTTCATTTGCTTCATTTGGCCTGTTGCCTGTAATATTAGGCTCATTTAATGCATTATATTTTTGGTGAGTGCCAGCCTGAGCATTTCCCGACTCTATTCTAGACGCATCTCTTTGAAGATGAGCATCCATCATACTGTGTACAGCCCCAGCAGAGCTAACGGAACCAGGAGCCGAAGGTATAAATGTTAGACGGGGATGTGAACCATATAAATGACTGTTAACCTTTTGAACGTTGGTTGGCATTTGACCTGATGCATGAGCAGAACATGAAGAAAAATTATATTGAGGTGATGGAACACTGTGTGGATAGAAGCTGTGGGCTCCAGGAGCAAATGTTACAGGAGGAAGAGGATGCGGAAAGTTTGCAGATGGCTGAGGGGGCAAATGGATGGATGGAAGTGGATGAGTGGAGTTGGGTAAACCATGAACGCCCGGAGGGAGGGGCTCGTCTTGTAAATTTTCCATATAATTTGAAGTTGGCTAGCAAGGATATGTATAACAAAATTACAGATGAATACGACCAGAGGGAATGAGATGAGATAAGAAAAAATTAAGAAAATTTAGGTTTAAATATCATCTTTTTGTGCCTGCCAGTTTGCACCTGCATCACAGTTAGTTAAACTAACAGCATTACATGCCTGCCAAAATAAGCAACATTTAGATTGAAAAACAAATGTTGTTTGGTAATTATCACAAAACAAAACTAAACTAAACAGATAGCTGCACCATTTCATGCACTTTTGAATCAATTAAAGAGTGAGAACATCATCAAAATCAAAGAACACGGGACTGGCTGCACTTTAGTAACATTAGTTGGTGAATCTACTCTCACTAGAACAGCATTTGATCCTTTTCGATTACCTCTTATCATCGTTGAGCCTATAAACTTACACCACACTATTACAGAAGGCAGTTTTACTTTACAATTGGGGAAACAGTTGCAAGCACTTGACACAGCTTATATTGGGTTCAGTTGGAACAAAAATTGCAACACATCAAAATCTCAGCGCAATCAAAATATGATAGACCTAACGTTAGTTAACTGAATTGAATCCGAAATACCATAAAACAGCTATGAAATACCAAATTGTCGAAGGAAAAATCAACCTTGAGGAAAGGGCTCGTGTAGCGTGAC
>JAYMSY010000690.1:0-10924 GCA_036897685.1 Monsonia emarginata | reverse complement strand
AGAAGAGAAGCCGTCGCCCCAAAAAAAATCTAAGGAAAAAGCCGATAAAGAGTCAGAGTCAGAGCCATCCACCTCTGCATCTATCAAGGTTGTTTGTGGGAGTGAAGTATTTAGATCAGTGTATTGTTTCAGTAGAATACTTGAACGGGATGATTAAGATTGCACCAAAATCAATTTCAGTCATATTTATATTTCCCCATACTGATCTCATGTGCCACGCAGAATAAGGCTTCTACTCCTGCTAAAGAGTGTTTTTCTCCTTTGAAACTAAAGAAATGGGCAATTGAGGATCTGAATGACACCATCTCGTGGCTAGAGAGTCAAGAGGAAAAGGTAAATTCCATGTGTCTGTATATATAATTTTGTGTGAATCCTTGCAATATGGATCTCCCTTATCTGTTGATAGCCAGCGAGTTTCATTCGCTGTTTTGAAATTGCAAACCTATTAACTTTGTGGATTCGTTATTGCTGATCAGTCCTTTTAATGTTTCTGCTTGTCACATTGTCTATGATACACATTTCCTTTGTTTTCATAACTTTTCTTTTCTCCTTCTTGATTATATTCCGTATTAATGCACATGCATGCTGCCGTGCTGCTGCAAATTATGTATGATCTCTAAGGTTTTGAGCTGAATATTAGAGTGAATTTGAAGCTTGTCCATGAACCTGAAGTTGGTTCTTTGGTGTTTACAGCCCGAACCTAGCGAGATAAAGAAAATAGCTGCTGAAGGGATCTTAACATGCTTACAAGACGCCATAGATTCGCTTGAACAAAAGCAGGTATACTGTGATCTTCTTTTTTTGATAGGTAAACCGCCACCTGCAGGATTTGAACCCAAGTGTTACTTGTTAAAGATCACAGTATATTTACTTGTTAAAGTTCCGACGTTATATATTGAATTCTCAATAAACAAAAATATTATGTAGATTATCAAAACTAGGTAGACTATGAGAGAGTGACAGTATAAGAATCCCCCGACTAAGATTATGATAATGAGGTAGACTATTGTAGTTCGAATTTTGCAGCACCGTTTTTGCTCTGCAAAGTCTGACTTAACTAGGCCCATGACATGTCTTTTGCAGCAAATCGTCATAACTTGAGAACATTGTTTTTGTGTTTTAAGGTTTATTTTATCATGTTTGGTGTTTAGGATGTTCGTGAAGTAACTGAACAATGGAGCTTCATCCCCCGTGTGGTCAAGGAGCTGGCAGAGCTCGACACTGCTGGAAAAGATTCAGCCCTGGTCCCCAAGGACAATCTATGCCAGCAGGCCAAGGCCTGTAAGCGAATATACGAGGCAGAACTTAGCAAAATAGACAATAGCCCTACGAAGAGTACAAAGAAGCTGAAGACGGGTGGCAGTAGCAGGGGTGACAATGGGAAGGCCAAATCGGGTTATGACAGTGATGAAACAATCCAGATGACCGAAGAGGAAATCGATCTTGCTTACAGAACCATACGCTCGGAGCTCTGCAAACAATGAAGACAATCATTGCCTACCGATGGAATTTAAATTTTGTGTAAATGAAGCTTAAGGGTTTAGGTTTATGAACAACTTAAGGAAGTAGTGTTACTGGTCTGTTGAAAATTCAAGATTCATGTGTAGTTTTGAATTTTGATGACTAGCTATAGGAATGAATCAAATTTTGAAGGTATAAATTATTCAAAACAGAACAACTCACACATGCACATGAGATGGCCTTGAGCCCTACAATGGGGCAACTCATTGTGAGTATAAATGGGGAGATAGTGGAGTCCGCATAGGATATTACTTCGTTTCTACTCTCTTAGCAATTGTTCCCTAAATGGGGAGATAGTTGTAACAACCATTCGGTTGGTGGATGGGCGGAACAGTTCCATTGACCGGACGGTTTCAATGTCAGTCCCTGTGGATTATCTAAGTCATTTAGAAGTTGATGAACTTAATTTGACATGGAGTGCCTCTTTGCAACACTTCCATAGGTTGACTTCTACTAGTTTGATCAATCAAAACTCCCACTTACTTATATCTATACTGATTCTCAATTCCTTATACCACACCTTGCTATAATAAATTTACGATTGTTTGTAAGAGATACAAATAACGTGTTGCCCTAACACTACTTTACGTCTGACTTAAACAATTCAATTTAGATCGCTGATTAAGTAGGGAAACAAAAGGAAAAGTCAACCTCTATACGTTTTCGATTTTGTGAGAAACTTATCTGATTGTTCATTTTTTTTATCAAGCGCCCCAATGTGACGGATTCCCCAAACTAGCAACAAGGAACATTTTCCACATGCTTCCTCTGTAATTTTATTTTCGAGGGAAGCAAATATTTGTAATTTATGCAATATAAAAAATGGGTTATATAGTGAATTTTAGCGTTACCTTATTATTTAGATTCTTGTTAAATTAAGTAATTATATAATATATGAATAAGAAAGATACTAAATTTTATTGAATTCAAATTTATCTCAAAATAAAAAAAATTACGTTTCTGAAAAAAAATTGAAAGTGAAGGTAAATTATGATTTTGAAAAAAAAAACATTAAGAAAAAAGTAATTTATACTATACTATTTTTTTGAAAATTACTAATTTAATTATAAACGACGTGAACCGATTTGATTTTTATCAACTAGTTATTTTAGAGCATGTATAATGGGAAGGAGAAAAATGCAGATGCCAAATGCAAAATATGAACCTAACACATTTGGAATTACATTACCACAATGGTGCAGTTGAAAATGGTGATGCGAGATTATCTTCTCCACAAGAGGACATATCTTAGTATTTAAAAAAATAGTATTCTCCTTCATGAAAACTCAGCTAAAAATAAAAAAATTGTCATATCTTTAAGAGGATTTATCATCTCGATGAGTTAGCGATATCAATACAAATGTAAGATCTACATTAAAGTCGCTCGTATCCCCTTTCGTATCAAGCATTGCACACGCTCTAATTATATTATACATACATACATACATACATACATACATACGTGTGTATGTGTGTATATAGTATTTTGTGGAAAAATGCAAGCTTTGGAAATTATGTTTGGCCGAGTTCGCACGTGAAAGAATCGAAGAAAATAGGACGAGTTAAGAATCGGATATCACTCGGTCCGACTCGGCATCATAGTTTTTGCTTCTTGTTCACAGTAGGGTTGCAGCAGATAAACGCCACCACATCACTCTGCTTCTCTCTCTCTCCCCGAGCTTCCTCTCCGACTCCGTCAGGCCGGCCGGCGAGAACCAGACACCGACGACGCGACAACGAACACCTGAGTAAGAGAAAATGCAGTCCCTATCTCTCTCTTCTTCGCTTTCTCTCTCCTCCTCGCCCCGCATTCCCTCTCCCTTTCTCTCTCTACAACACCATCGCGCTTCCGCGGTTCGCTGCAGTGGTAGCAAGCTCTCGAGTTTCGCTCCTCCGTCTTCGTCTTCATCATTCACCTACAATCCTTTCAGGTCGGTTCAGGAACCCTAATCGATTTCGGGATTTGATTTTGTTTTTCCCTGATTGCTGCGATTTTGTGACTTGTTTTGCTAGATTTTCGGTCGGTTATGAGAAGAAGGAGGCGATGAAGGCGAGCCCGAGACGGAAGAGTACCGTCTGTTACGCTGGACCTGTATCTCCTCGCACTCTTCAATGGATCTCCGCCATTGCTTCTGTGTATTTCTCTTCCCCTTTGTGATTTATTGGGATATTTGCAGATTTTGAATACATTTTTATGCAACTTTGGAATTGTTTTTTTGTTTTGTTTTGTTTAGGTCAATATTGGAGTTTTTGTTAATGATGAGATGATGATGTTGATATATTTATAACAGTGTGTGTGTAATGTATATATGTTTTTTGTTGTTGTTTTGTTTAGGTCAATTATAGAGTTTTTGTTAATGATGTAGAGATGATGATGATGATATATTTACAACAGTGTGTGTATATATATGTGTATGTATGTGTACTTGAAGAGGGATTACGGATTTTAGCCTTAAGTTTTCTTATTTGTTTCAATTATGGTAGATGGGCAAGTGTATGTTTCTGATGAGCTAATGGGTATCTAACATTTTGCAAATAAATTCGAATTTGTATGTCAATTCAAAACTTTTATTTACCTCTAATAGCTCAAAGCTGCTGCCGATGTCAATTACAATATCAAGATTCATGCTTTCTTCTCTCCTCTTTTGTATGAGTGAAGGAAATGAACAAAATAATATTTAGCGACATGATTTATTTTGTTGAGACTTGAGAGCTATAGTGCTATACTTGGCATATTGAGGAAAGGCAAAGACAGAGTTACTTTGTTCTGTTGCTATGACATTGGTTTTTGTTTTATGCATCGATGTTTTCTGATGGATATTGGCATTACTTTTTATAGGGTTTTAATGCTTGCAAAGGGCACTGCTGTTCATAAATCGTTTCTTGTTCCGATTTTTGCTCTACAAGCACCTTCAAGCATCATTTCGTGGATGAAGTAAGCATTTCATTTCGTACAACACTGTTGTGCTGATTAGGTTAACTTCTCGAGTATTATGGTGTTTACGTAGCTGCGCTATCTTGTATACAATAAATCCTTAAGTTTCAGATTGTTTCCTGCATCTGCTAATTTATAGAATTTGTTTTGAAGGGGTGACTATGGCATTTGGTCTGCATTTCTAGCACTTCTTGTTCGCCTCTTCTACTTTATTCCAGGTAAATTCCATATTATTACCCAGTAAAAGCTTTAGGAAAGATAGATCTGGAGCTAGCTCTGCTCAGCATTCTTGAAAGGAAAATTTTCAGACTCTGACTTGCTTGGTAGTTATCAGTATATTCCAATGATCTTATGGGCAATCGCATTTTACTATTTTAGTTTGGCCATTATTACATCATCAATGATCACCATTCTTGTGAACAGTGCCGTTTAAGAAAATTATATCTTGAAATATAACACCTCCCTTTATTCCATTGCCCTTTTCTGTATTATATAGAGGGATTTGATTAGATTTGGATCCTGGGGCATAAATATGGAGTAATTAGAAGAAAAGAATAATTGAGGGACAAGACCTGGTGGGAGGAAGGGCAACTTTTATAGATCTTCCCGAAGATAAATGTTGTTTTAAAATCATGGGAGAGTTTATTTTTTGAGAAACCTCTGAATCAGTCCATGTGCGTATAAAATATACCCTGTACTAGGTAACAAAGGACCTGAAATTACTTATAGAGTTTGCATCATCTTTATCTTTATTTCCTTCTGGTTTCTGGAAATTGACCGAGAGAAAAGCTCCTGACATAGTGACGTATATCCTATTCCGTGTTTTCTTTGTATCTAGGTGAACTTGAGTTGCCATTTTCAGCACTTCTCTTGGTGATTGTGGCTCCTCATCAAGTTATGAATCTGAGGTAACTTCATGATTGTGAGACAAACAACCGAGATATTGACCTTTTGTTCTTTCAGAATTTCTCACTGTTCTTCGTTGACAGGGGAACACAAGAAGGCTGTATTCTTTCCATAGTCATTGCAGCATATATGGCTTTCCAACATTTCTTCAGGGCCGGAAGCTTGCAGAATTCCTTTGACCAAGGTTCAGTTGTTGCCACCTTAGCCATCATCTGCATTTTTGCCGTATCTTGCCTTTTCCTGATCTGACTTTAATGTAAAATCATGAAGCTTTATCAGAGTCTGTAAATGAATAAAGTCAGTGTTTAGGAAGACCTAATAAGAGAATAGTCATTGCTCATGAGCCTTTTTATCTTGTAATAGATCTCTGAATAATTTTCTTTAACCAGCCATCGTAAGATATGTAGACAATGGTGTTGTTTTTATTTATTTATAATAATGCAAGGAAATGCTGTTGATTCATGCACTTTGTCCTCTGAATCATATTGTTATGATCAACTCTCTTGTTTTCATTCATGGGATAATTCCTGCTAGCATTAGAACTTCATTTTCCATTCTATGAAAATTTTAAGATTATTGCTCTTGTTTCATAAACAGAAGTATCCATTTTGACATGAAATCTACTATGGCTAAGTTGTATGGACTAATGTCTTGCATCATTTATCTATGAGCTACTAATGTTTGGTTTATAAGTGAATTGAGCTTCCTCTTTTCCTTAACTAGTTATTGGGAAGTGTATTCACACCCAGATACATCAATGGTATCTGAGTCACTCCTTCCCGGACAACACAGGATATGGTTGGGACTATTGGTCCAGGTGCCTGCCTGCCAAGGATGGGAATGTGATATAGGCTGTTTTTGTAAACAATGTTCTCACAGCAGCTGTATGGGCAGCTGGTGCATGGATATATAGGCTGATGAGCTTTCTCCTTCTCTTGAATTAGCTTTTGGGAAAAATATATTCTGAAGGAAGAGTATGGTTATTTGATACTTGAATGAAATGAAATATTCTTTGGAAGTAGACCTATCCAGATATTGGATATCAGGGCGTGGACAGTTGCTGCAGAATACTCAAAATAGTCAGATTCTACGCTTAGATCACCCTAGCATGGTTTCTGGTGAAGAAGAGAATAGCTTGTAAGTAAAATAATTATATCTCTGACATTATTGAATATTGCTCAGAATGTAGTACTCTTCTGAGCCACTGAATCAATTGATGCACTAACTGATTTGAAGTACATGTTTCTTTACTGTAAAAGAGTAGCCCTATAGCAAGATATGCTTGTTGTCTAACATCTTATTATCTTTATCACTGCAGAGAAGATAACTATCTTAACGTGTCTACAAGTATGAGAACTACGAGGTTTTGCTGATCTTCATCTCCGGGCTTCAAGGCTCAGGTAACAGGCTTACATAAATGCAGTAGTATCGTATCTTATGATGAGAATAATGCCATGTTATTACATAGTATCTCATCTCCGATACTTGTTGCCCAGAGTTGCGTGAAATGTGCTGGCAGGCAAGGGAACTTCCTTCTCTGTTTAGAGCATATCTGAATGTAGTATTTTCCATCTGTTTAGTGATAATTTGCTCCAAAAACCCACCCTGTGAGACCAGTTACTGTGAAGATGAGCAGTTGGGTACATGATACTGAGGTAGCTGAGCTCGGGAGGCCTGTTGGTTCTGATCCATCGTAGATTGTTGATCCAGGGGTTGTTGGGGTCATGGGGGTGGTAAAGGTTGGGGACGGAGGAGTTAGGGTTGGAGTTGGGGTTGTGGTAACTGGTGGAGGTGGACTTGTGTTGGTGCTGCATTTGTAAACACAATTAGGATATTATAGCATCTCATTAGCCTCAAAGTTACAAACTTTTGACAAAGTAGATGAAATTGGATGTGGGTTCTGAGAGGTTACCTTGTTGATGCAGTGGATGATGGATAACGACAACTTCCAGAACCTGTGACGACAGAGAGATTCGACAGAAAAACACTAAATGTCAGATTCACGTTAGTACTTCAGATTCAAAAGCTGTAAAATTTCAGGAAGTGAGATCTTACTTGGGTCTGTGGTGGTGAGTTGTGCAGTTCCTCCAAAAACACAGCTAGTGGGAACCGGATTCTTGTGGTAATAGTCATTGAAAGCATAAGAAGCATGATCACGCAATGTATTTGGATTGTAACAGCTTCCACTGGGTTGAATTGCTGAACAGTCTGCACCCCCGTACCCACAAGCATAGTCAAGAGCAACTTGTAAAGCGGTTTCTGAAGCAGACGAGCTTGCAATGCACCAAGAGCCTCCTGTTGTCGCTGGAGCTGTGGTGGGCGTTGTGATTGGTGTTGTGGTTGGAGTTGTGATTGGCGTGGTTGGAGTTGTGGTTGGTGTCGTGGGGGTTATGGTTGGTGTCGTGGGGGTTATGGTTGGGTCTGCTGAGAATGGTGAGGGTGGAGTGTCTACAATAGGCGTGGCTGCACCTGGCGTTGTTGGTTGCACAATGGGAATTGTTGTGTCTGCGTGAATGGTATTGATCAATGGATTGGATGAAATGAGTTTCCGGGTTTCATGGTTTTGCTTGATTGCTTCCAGAGGAGGCTTATCTGGGAGACTTGAACCTGAAGAAAGTGAAAAAAGCCGGGTAAGTTCTGTTTATAAGTCCTTTTCCTCTTTCCAGAAAAAGAAGTTGCTGAACTTTAGTTATAGTTATATATTATCCAACACTAAAAGTATCATATCCTAACATATACACGTCTTTGTATATAAGATGCTGAGCTTCATCCAAAAGACTGAAAAGAAAAAAAAGCCGCTAAAAGATCAGCAAAGCGAAATGTAAATGAAACTCAATTTGTCTGTGCACATGCTCATGTTTGAAAAAGAAAACAGGTTAAAACTAATTATCTATCTGAAATGGGTAATTATTAATTAAGATTCTTCAAAATATATACGGTGAATTGGGTGATTTATAAATAGAACAGATTATATGCTCGATTAGCTTCCTTGGAGATAAATGCACATTTTGTTCATGATCTGTTGTGTTTATAAAAGTCATGAATATCATTACTATGTATATAACATGTCAGAGCAAAAACTTGGGAGGTAGCTAAACCCAAAACATGATTTCTCTGAAATTTTCTCAGGAAACAAACAGAAAGGAGCTGATAAATGTGACTTGTGAGATTAAGAATGGCGTGTTTACCTGAACCAAGGAGGAGGCACAAGAAGATGAGCATGGATTGCAGAAACTTCAAAGCATCCATCTTCCCAACCTCTTTATCCACAACCAGGTCTTGGATCTTCGAGGCGCGTAATGGTGACAGAGAAGCTGAGAGTGATATTTGAGCAAGAGAAGAAGAAGAACCAAAGAGGGTATTGTAAAGAAGAGCTTATGTATCAATACACCCATGTATTTTATATGAAGAAAACGCGAAGAATCGGAGCTTTCTTGGGTTGAAGACAGAGGGGAAGAATATGAGAAAACTTGAGCAAAGAGGCATATGGGTAGTTGGAGACTGCAAGCAAGTGAAGGTGCAAAAAAGAGGAAAAGGTTTCAAAGATTGATCTGTGGGAGAATTTGAATCCCATGGTTTGTGTCTGATATGGTAGTGATGGTTAAAATATATGATACAGTATGATATATATAATGTTGTAGGCATTTTTATCTCTCCTTTTGTGATGCTCTTTGTACTGTTTTTATGGGACTGAATCAAAAGGTAGAGAGAGAGAGGGAAGTTTGTTTTTGAAATTCCTTTTATCTGTTTGTGGAGTTTCTATTTTACATTTCAAGAAACTTAAGAATGAAACTGATGTTTTGATGGTTTTGACCATAATGTGATGAGATGAAGGAATTTATGTTTTTGACTAGGAGTTGCCAAAGTTGGATGAAACTCAAGTAGTTGAGTTTTAAATGATGCTACTTTCGTTCAGATTGGAGTGTTCTATTTGATTTTTCACGAAAATTAAAATATTGCGATAGGAGTGTTTTACTTTGACTTCTTACGAAGTTAAAAGCTATAGTGTAAGCATGCGCCGACCTTTCCTTATGTTGTTATAGTAAACATATGTTGAAGCATTTTGACGGGAGTGTTCTACTTCAATTTCTTGCCAAAGTTAAAGCAATAGTGTAAGTGCGCTCCGACACTTTCTTGGGTCTTTATATTACGTGTATGTTAGCCGGTAAGTGTTGATAACTAACTAATGTGTAAGATATTGATGCTATGAAGCATTTATATTCAAAAGGTACGACATTCATTTCAATAAGAGTAAATACTAGTGTTGATAATATACATAAAGATTGTTTTAAACCTTGACCAATGTGTGTTGCTTGCTGGTAAAAGAAATGGTCCAATGCACGAGCTTGTCATCTTTTTACGTAAGTACCCTCTCGTGTGTTTTTTTTATATTTTATTTCGAAGTTGTATTTAAACTTCAAAAGTCAATAATTTTTATGTTACTGTGAAGTCCACTCTCAATTTGTATTGCTGATAAATAATAATATCATGACTCGTACTTTTGCTACTCGACACTTCAAAACTATGTTTTTTCGTTTAGAGATGATATTACATATTAATTTACTACTAACAAGTCCAAATTAATGATAAATTTCACAAAACAAATGTCTTTGTATAGAAACAAAGCTTGAAAGGGAAAGATGAAAGAGATGGTTTCTTGAACCCTTTTCCCTTTCATTGTCACTTGAAGGGAGCAATAGAAGAATACCTAAACCAAACATCTTTCTTTCCAAAAACATCATAACCTATGAGCTAAGCCATAGTATCACTCAAAGCTCATTTTAAGCACCTTCATGTTAAACCTTTTAATGTCTCCTTTTCCTTACGCATTTCCCTGTGAGTCACCAATAATAATATAATAGGTTGCTAAATAAGGGCGATATTCACAATAGGTTGCTGAATAAGGACGATACTGAACCATCTCTACAAAACAAGATAAGATTGTCCATATAAATGTTCGTGATTAATTCATACATAGGACAATTGTAATATCTCGTTTATACTTATTTGTTTGCTTTAAAAGTTTCTTATTGTGATGATTGATGGATACAATAGAGATTATCAATGCTTATATAAAGTCATAAACCCTTGAGGAAGACACATTTGGATCACAAATCATCTTTTGAAAAAGCTCCTTCTTCAATGGTAAGGATTAAGGAATAATAGTATAAATTAGCCATTAATATTGTGATGTTAACCTTAACCATAAAAAAACAAAAAGGGAAGGCATCTCACCTTTCTAGCAAGTAGCAACTCATAGTTTGTGAGGGACTTTTTTTTTTGCAAGAAAAAAAATTCATGAACAAAGAAGATTCTCAATTTTGATATATGGTGACTTAGTACCACCCAAAAATGTTCCACTCATTTACCGAGTAACACTAGTTAAGAGGTTTATATAGGGGGCGTTCGTTTAGTGTTTTTAGACTGAAATTCTGGGAAAATGGGACATATTTGGTATTAAAAATTTATAAATACAGTGTTCGTTTATTTTTTTGATAAGGACAAAATTGGAATTAAAAAAAGGTAAACTAAATACCAAGGATTTGAAATCATGGAAAACAC
>JAYMSY010000689.1:0-10929 GCA_036897685.1 Monsonia emarginata | reverse complement strand
AGGAAAGCTAGAAAAATTGTATAGGGTTGCATTCATGTAGTTCTTGTCTAGGGTGCATATTGGTGAGGTAAGGCACATAAGTCCCCCTCGCTCCTGTACTAGCTTTTTGATATTAATATAACAGGTAGGGGTCCATGCCAAACCCCCTACCGTTTCAGATGGCTTTTCCAAAAAAATAAAAAAATAAGAATAATAATTCAAATGTGTTGCTTGCATTAAAGATTCTTCAAAGTATGGTAGTCATGTTGTGGTTGCTCTTGCATCTAGTAGCTCTTCATTTTCAACATTCTTGATTTTGGTGAAGTGAAAATATATGACAATGTCAATGTTTTTTTTGGGCAAAGGGAAAATAAGGATTTCATTGCCAACACAAAAACATAGTTACACTTTCCCTTTGTACATTCCTTTCACACAACTCTGTGATTTGTATATTCCTTTCACACAACTCTGATAAAATAAATTTTCTCTCCTACTTCTCTATCAATTTCTAGCTTCCAGTCTTTCTAGCCTTAGATGTATCTTATTTTTCATTTGTTGTCACACATCTATTGTTTCTCTTTCTTGGTTTCTATATAGTTTATAGTTTCTCTCTTTCCACAAGTTATACACAAGACTCCAAATAGCAAGATATAGTTTATTTCTGTCCTTTCTTTTGATTACTCTGTGTAATATTTGTTTGGTCCACTTGTAAAATCTTCTTGGGAGTCTGCCCATGTTGCACCAATCCGTGACCCAGGCTAAGATCTCTTGGTTGTAATTACATTAAAAAAATACGGTCTATATCCTCCTTCTGCATTTTGCATAATAAGTAGGTGGCATCCTCTATCTTTATTCCCTCGAGCTTCCAGTCTATCTTTTGTGGCCAGTTTGCTTAAGCAAGCAAGCCAACAAATAAAGCATACAAATTCCTTCAACTTCCATGTTACCCCACTGGAGAAGATGTGTTGATGCCCTTTTTTGTCATATACTCTACTTCTCCTTCCAGCCATGATTCCTCAAATTTCTTTCTCAGTTGGTGAATTACTTTCCAATGCCAAGAGTTTCCAACTTTAGGTTGCACCTCCCATATGTTGTTGTGCTTAAGGTATTTCTCGTGAAACCATTTAGTCCATAATCCCTCATTGATTCTACTAGTATTCCACAGTTGCTTCCCCAAAAGTGTTATGTTCATTCTAGAGCACTCTTAGATTCCCAATCCTCATCTTTTCTCAGTACACACTTTTTTTCCATTTGACTAGGTTTAGTCCTTTCCCTTCCTCCTCCCTTCCCCATAAGAATTTTCTGCATTTCTTGTTGATGATATCTATTACCATCTTAGGAATCATATAAATTGTAGCCCAATAGGTATGAAGAGACTGTAATACTGATTTCAGTAGGACCAACCTGCCTGTATAGGAGATTTTCTTACTCCCCCAACTCTGAATTCTGCTTGTTACTTTATCAGCCAGCTCCTGACAGTCTAGTCTTGACCATCTGCCTAGGGAAATAGGGATCCCAAGATATTTCATGGAATATTTGCCTTCTCTAAAGCTTGTAATTCTTTGTATTTCAGCTATGATGTTCTCTTTCACTCCTCCAAAGAAAATTTCAATTTTTTGTATATTAGCTTGTAATCCAGCAGATTTGGAGAAGTGCTAAAATGCTTCCATCATTCTCACTACTGTTTTTACTTCTGCCTTGCACATTAGTATTAGATCATCAGCGAAATAGACATTGGATATTTCCATTTTCTTGCATCCTAGGTGAAAGCCAAACCCTCTTTTCCCTGTTTCCTATTTGATTACTCTTGCAAGGTACTCCATCACCAGCATAAAAAAGAGGGGAGATAAGGGATCTCCTTGACTGATTCTTGTAGCCCCTTTAAAAAACCTTTATTTGAACCATTTATACTGATTGTGTACCTGACTGTTGTAATGCACTATGATCCGGTTCACAAATATGTTTGGAAATCTGAACCCCTTGAGCACTTCCCATAGAAACTCACATTCCACTGAGTCATAAGCCTTTCTAAGATCAACTTTCATGATGCATCTTGGTGAGCAGGCCTTCCTTTTGTATAGTCTAAGCATTTCTTGCACCAGCAGAATATTCTCGCTTATCCTTCTACCCTCCACAAATGGACAATTTCAATGTTGTAAGGATAAAATGTGACTTTTTTGCTCACAGAAAAATGTGATTTTTCTTTTGCCGCCACAAGAAATTTTCATCATCGAATCGTTCTAGTTTGAAGCAACAATTTTCAACCCGATAAGGTTATAACATTGTTAGATACTTGAAAATAGAAGAAAAATTAAGGAAACAATTCTGGATGTGCACCACTGTCACTTTCTCAGGAATATAAAAAAAGACCAAATACAATCCATTTGATGTTTTTTTTTGCACAATGTAAAAAACTTTCATTGCCAAGACATAAGCTTCCATACTTACAACCTCCCTCTCTTTACATATCACTCCTTCAATTTTCTATCACCTTCAATCTAAGCATCACTTCTCTGTTCATTTGCTGCCACACTATATTTACATTTCTCTCCTCATTCCTATACATTCTGCTATTCCTTTCTTGCCAAATAAAGTATATAGCACTTGTAATGTATAAATGTACCTTGTTTCTTTCCCTTTTCTTTCTCCTCCATCTGTAGGTCAGTTGTGTGCTCCATCTCCCAAAGTTTCTTGGTATCTTCTTTATGCCCAACCATTGCTCTACTCTCCCCATTAGCTGATTACTGAATTCACATCTGAAAAATAAATGGCTCCTTGTCTCAGGCTCAGTCCCACACAAAATACAACATGGCTCAATGTCTATCTTCCATTTTACCATCCTGTCTTTTGTTTTCAATCTATTCAGGAGAGCTAACCAGCATATGAAACTATGCTTTGGGAGATTATACTTGTTCCATACCAATTCAACTTGTAACCATATGCTTCTTACTCCTATGATGTGCTGATATGCTTTTGCACTGAGTAGACTGTGCTATCATCCACCCACTCTTTCTCAATTTTATTCCTTAGCTGCAAAAATGTTTTCATGTGCCAAGATAATTGTGGCTTCTCCTGCAGATCCCAAAATCCCTGTTTTTCAGATAGTGCTCATGCAACCATTTAACCCAAAGACTGTCTTTTTTATGAGCTACATCCCACAGTTTCCTTCCCACCAGAGCTTCATTCATTGTTTCACTGCATTTGATTCCTAGCCCTTCTTGTTTTTTTTCCAGACATGTCTGGTTCCAGTTCACCATACATCCTCCTTTACTCCCTTCCTTTCTACTCCATAAGAAATTTTTACACTGCTTCTTCATCTCTTCCAATACCATCTTGGGCAGCTTGAACATGGAAGCCCAGTACGTGCTAAGAACCTGCAAGACAGATTTTATAAGTACAACCCTTCCTGCAAAGGACAACCATTTTGTTCCCCAGCTTTTTACTTTCTCTGTGACAACTTCTATAATCTTCTGGCATTCCGCTTTTGTCCACCTCCCTAGTACTAGGGGAATTCCAAGGTATTTTAATGGAAAGACACCCCTCTTGAAACCTGTTATTCCTATCATTTCCTCTTTTCTTCTCTCTACAGCTCCTCCCACATATATTTCAGATTTTTCTACATCTGCTTTGAGGCCCGTTACATCCGAGAAATGATTGAAAGTTGTCATCAAACATCTAACAGAATTCCTTTCAGCAGCACAAGCTAATATAAGATCATCCACAAAGCAAACATTTGTTACTTTAATCCCTTTGCAGCCAGGATGGTATGTAAAACCCCCTCTACTTGTTTTTTTGGCTATGGTTCTGGTTAGATACTCCATCACCAATACAAAGAGCATTGGTAATAGTGGGTCTCCCTGCCTTATTCATTTCCCTCCTCTAAAGAAGCCTTTTGCTTCCCCATTCAACATTACTGAGTACGAGACCTTTGTTACACACTCTTTCACCCAATTGATGAACCTTCTTGGAAACTTATATCCCCTGAGTATTTCCCATATTGCCTCCCACGCTATTGAATCGTACGATTTTCTCAGGTCAATCTTCATGAGGCATCTGGGAGTGCACCCCTTCATTTTGTACAATCTTATCATCTCATGAATGAGGAGGATATTGTCTCCTATTTGTCTACCCTCTACGAAAGCTCCTTGATTCTTATTTATGATCCCATCTAAGACCAATCTCAATCTGTTGCACAGGATCTTAGCAATGACTTTATAAAGTACATTGCAGCAGGAGATGGGTCGGTATTCCCTAGCATTTTGAGGGTTCTGGCCTTTAGGTATCAAGGCTATGATAGTTGCATTTATTTGGGAAAGGAGCTTACCTTCCTTGAAGAATTCTTGTACTGCTGCTGTGACTTCTTCGCCTACCACTTCCCAGTTTACCTTAAAGAAACTGTTGGAAAACCCGTTTGGACTAGGGCTCTTATCTGTCCCTATGCTCCATATTGCCTCTTTTACTTCCACTTCTGTGCAGTCTGCAACCAGGAGGATCTGTTGACTCAGTTGTAGCTTTGGGCCTTGATTGAAGACATCTTCTTCTGCTGGGATTCTCTCTCTGTCTTCCTCCCCCAATAGGAGTGTGAAGTATTCCAAAAAATGCTGAGATACCAGCTGCTCATCCTCTATCCTTATCCCCTCATTTGTTACATAACCCTTTATACTGGCTCTCCTGATTCTTCCTCTCAGCATGCTGTGAAAGAGTTTTGTATTGCAGTCACCTTCTTTTATCCATCTCAGCTTTGCCCTTTGATATAAGAGGCTCTCCTCTACTTTCCTCATTTGCATATATTCATATATGGCCTCCAGTTCTTCTCTCTGCAGATTCTCATCTAGGCAATTCTATTGTAACACTTCCTGTTCTTGTTCCCATTTCAACCAGGTCTGCTCTCTTCTTTTTTCAATTTCACTATAGCTCCCAGAATGCAACTTTTTCAACTGTATCTTCATCAAGTGCAGCTTTTTGCAAATCTAGTATTGCTTTATGCCCCTGATTTTTGCCTCCCATACTCTTTTAACCATTCTTTTATATTCTAGCTGCTGTTCCCACATAATGCAATATTTAAACATCCTTTTCCTTCCCCCATCTTGTGCTTTCCATTCAATCATTAGAGGGCAATGGTCTGATACGTTGTGGTTCAGAATGTGCATTACAGGTTGTGTATGTGCAGTAAGCCATTCAGCATTCACCAGAGCCCTATCTATCTTGCTACATATTCTCCTTCCTCCTAGTTGATTGTTTGTCCATGTATAATACTGTCTTTCTCCTTCCAGTTCTATCAGTTCCCAGTCTTCTATAAATTCGTTCAATTCCTGAGTTTCTCTATAGCTCACCCTCCTTCCCCCTACTCTGTCTTCCATTTTCTTAAGACAATTGAAATCTCCCATGATCACCCACGCCCCCCTCACTCTTCCCCTAACTTCTCCCAGCTCTACCCATAGTTCTCTTCTACCTATCCCAGAGTTTGCTCCATATACTGGAGTCCACCACCATTTCTTTTCCCCCATCTCACACCCAGGTGTAACCATTGATACCCACCCTTTACGACTTTTATATCTAAAACCCCATTGTCCCATAATACCAATACCCGTCCTTCTTCCTCACTACTCTCCCAGCCCCACCCTTCCCAAAGTTTTACAGCCATACTACTACTATCTACTTTATTCAGTTTAGTTTCTAGTAATGCTATTGCATTAATTTTATTCCTAGCAACGTACCTCCTTACCTCCTTCTGCTTTTGTGTGTTATTCAGGCCTCTTACATTCCACATTGCCTTCCTCATCCTCAGGTTTTTTGTTGCTGTCCTCCTCTATCAATGCCTCAAACCTGCATCCCTCTCCTATTGTTTCAGGAGGATTGGTCTCTTCTACCTCCTCTTGTTGTCTTTCTTCTTCTACCACCTATTTCTTTGGAACCCATCTTTTATTAACTTTGACATACCACTCCCCAGGTTCCTTTTTCTTCTCTTGAGCATCCTTTTTCTTCTCCTTCTGCTGCTTTTTCCAGCACTCCTCCTTCTTATGCCCTTGCATCAAACAGTGTGAGCACTTTGCCGGGAGCCATTCATACTCAATTGGCTGAATAATCAGTTCACCATATTCATTCTGCAACTTAATGGTCCCTGGAGGGTTTTTCTGGATTTTCATTTCAACCAAGACCCTCGCATAACTCAATCTGTCCTTGTGTTTGGTATCAACATTGGCCATTATTGGAATGCCAATGGCGCTTGTAATCTTACTTAGAGCCTTTTCCCCCAATACTGTACTGGTAGGTCATGCAACTTGATCCACACAGGAATCTTCTCAATGTTCCTCTTCTCCCAGTTATAGTCAGGTGCCCAATCCCTTACCATCACTGGCTTTGAATCAAAAAACTGAATCCCCTTTGCCATCACTCTCTTCTTTGCTTCCATGGTGTTAAATTGCACTATGAACTGACCACTTGGGTGTCTCAGTACCTTATCAATCTCCTGTGAACCCCAGGTCCGCCTCAGGAAACCATTCATAGCTATATGGGATGGGTTGGCTCCCACTACATAGCAGATGATCGCCCTTTCCTAGTACTTTAATTCTTCAGCCACATCCTCTTCCTCCAGTTTGACTATCACCTCCTTACCTACCTCCTCTGGTTGAATATAGTGGAGTTTCTCACCTGTTTCCTAGAGCTTCTTAATCTCGAATTTGCTCCATATTGCGCTTGAGCTCTCCTCCTTCAGATCTGAGTGCTTCTTCATGCCCTGCATCCAATCCCTAATTCTTTTCGAGACTAGCGCAGGACCATCGCACATGCTTTTGAATTGATCGATCTCCTTCAGCGCATCCTCAACAACTTTCATCAGCCCTAGATTCAGCTCCTTCTTCCGATCCTGCTCTTCTTTCGTCCCCCATAGATCCTTGATAGCAGCCTCAACCTCCTTCTCTCCTAGGATCGCCTTTCCCTCCTCTGTGCCCTTCTGGTTCTCGGGGGTTTCTGTGATTGTTGGAGCTCCAGATCCAGCGCTTGGCGCCTCCTTCCTGATCACAGCTCCACTCCTGGTCTTCATCGCCGAGCTTGCTGCGTCAGCCTTCCTCGTATTGTGGGAGCTTCTCAATCCATTTGATGTTGTTTTGCACTGATGAAATCAAACGCTTTTTGTATTTATATGAAGTATTTTAGAGGAAACATTATATTGTATAAGAATCTTAATTGTGAATTTGCATCATTAGATTTTTCATACGATGCTTAACTCTTGGATCAAGTGCTATTCTTAATGGAGACACATGCTCAGCAGATTGTAAGTTTGATTTTCATTGGAGACACATCCATCTTGGTGACTTTCAAAATGACCACCCTTTGAAATAAACACAGAGCACCCAACATATTTATCTAACTAGTGGGTGAGTTAGTTATGGGATGCATAAATAGGGGCTTCTCAGTGCAAGACATCCCCACAACCAACAAAAGAGGAGTGACCCAACTCATAACCTTCCCTTAATTTCCATACCTAACTATTGGGACACCCCACATTCCATTTCCTGACAATTAAATTCCAAAACCTATCCATTTTCCTCGTACCACAAGAATTTTTCAGAAAACGAGGAACATCCTATTCTATCAATTAGAGTAAACTTTTAATAAACATGAAGTCCCTGGTTCGATTACTAGTGGCTCATCCGCTCCCATGCTCAATATTGCTAGTCATTGAGATCCATACAGTAACATACTAATCAATCCCTCCAGATTATTATGAGCATGAAATCAGCATACTGCACAGGACAAATACAGGTGAACATAAAACCGTCCCCTTGAAGACTATAAAATCAGGTAACTAATGCCATGTGACAGTAACCAACATCATGGCAAACAAAAACAATATAGCTTTGCTAAAATTACAGCCACATGAACATGTCAAACAATTAGGTCATAAGAGAAACAGGGAGCTCCCGGGAACATGCTTGCAAAAGGTTGAACTATTATACCCGGATGTGATGCAGCCAAAAGAGCTGCTGGTTCTAAGCAAGTTATGGCAGTTTCACAACCTCAAGTTTTGTGATTATTTTGAGACTAGCAAAACACCAGACAACATTTGCTCAGCATATCTTCTAGAGGAATTCCTGGACATATCTATATGGACTAGCGCATAAACATAGGCAAGTATGTGGATATAAAAATTCAAGACGTGCTGGATTCTATATACAAACTATCACGTCTTTATGCATCGTTGATATCAGCAACTTGAATTGACCACGTGTTCATGGTTTCGTGAGTTTAATAAACGCACCGTCAAAGTTAATACAGAGAATGCTCCTTCCACATAGAACTGAATTAAGTTTAAGGTTCTCAAGAGGACTTTGGCTGCCTTAATATGCCTTAATATGAGCGACTCACCAGTACACAAGCAAAGCACCTAACCTATGATGAACTGCATATTAATTAGGCTCTATTCACATGAGCAGCACTATACACTTCGATTTTAGTTGTCCCAATTAACAGCTAACATAGCTACCAGCAATGATGTTGCCAATGACAAACACTAATGCCTCAGTTGTTAACCCAGAGAACCCACCTCCACAAATGCTAAGAGAGCAACAAGTTGACCGCATTAAGCAAAATGTATCGAGCTGGCTCCAGCAATGAAACTGATAATCAAATTGAACATGATGCCAATGACAAAGAACTAAAGCCTAGGATATAACCCAGAAAACCAATCTACACAATTGATTAGAGAGCAACAAGTTGAGCACAATTAGCAAAACATATAGAGATGGCTAAAGCAATGAAACTTAAAATCAAACTGAACATGATAATTTGCAGAAATCCACAGTCAGAACAGTGCTTCTATAGATTCAAAAAATAGAATATATCCAGAAAGAGGATACATTTAAGTATATGAGAGGGTGATAAAATTTAAACTTTGCAAGTAATAACCAGCTAAACAATAACAATTTTCATCCTAAAATAGACTCAACCATGGAAATAAGATAAAAAAGACTAAAAGAACTCCTGTTAGGAAAATTGTGCTTCTTGCACAGATCCCTAACAACAGGAGCAATGTTCCTAAACTGGCATCTGGGCATCCTGGGAAACAAATGGTGCTCCAGCTGAAACTGCAACCCACCAAAGAACCAATCCATCCATGGCAAGCAAGAGATGTCCAGTGTCCCACAGGTCTGTTTCTCGAACCAATGTTGCCCTCCAGAGAACCCATACACACATTGGCTGCAAAATGGCTCAAGGTGAACTGAACATGCTGCAGAGATGTCACAACAAAACTGGCCATCACAAACACGACCCTTTAAGGCCAATTGGGTAGAGCCATAACCAGGAGAGGAAACAAAAGTCCAATCCTAAAATTAAGATGCGAGGTAGAGCGGGTACAGAGGCAATAAGTCTACCATCCACCGAAGCAACTGTTAAACATGGCGGTGCCGCTGAGAGTCGTGGTAGGAGGCTGAATGATGCTACCAGTCTCATCAACCCCACTGAGAGTACAATTCTGGACATCATCATACATTGGCATCATGTGAGGATAGCAATAATCCAAGGCATCAAGTGGCGGAAGCATTTGAATTTGCATGGATTGATCAAATAAGGAATCAGGTGGTGGCTGCAGTTGGGTATTACTTGGATCCCAATCCAATAATTCGAAAAGATCTGTATCAAGGCAATCTTCAAACAAATCATCAGGACAATCAAACAATTCTTCAGCAGAATCAACCATATGACTATTTCCAGAGTCATTGTTCACAGAATTGTTGTTACTGACCAAACTGAGGGCATTGCTCCTACTGCTCTGTCCCCCAAATTGATTGTCATTATCACTCATCAACCTATCAAGATAATCACAATCACTTGCTACTGTATTAGAATCGTTAGTCGAGGTTACCTCAATTAGGTCAGCAGCACCCAAACCAGCCTCATCCTCATGCCATTGTTGGAGCTGCAAAAATTTATTGTGGGTTTGCTTTCGTGCCATTGCATCAACCAATTTGTTCATTCATGGCCAACAGTTGATGAATGGGAAAGTGAGCGATTTCCCCAATTTTGTTCTTCTTCTTCTCGGGAGAGTGATGAGCAGAAAGTGTGGAATTGAGACTGAGAGTATTGTTCTTGTTGTTGCGTTGAGCTGCGAGAGCTTTCTTGTCGTGAGAACGATGGAGGTGACGTCTGCGGAATTGGTAGGCCAGGTCTCATCTCGATCGCACTGATATTGATGATGATCGGAGGGAAAGAGAATGACGCAAACTGGGACTCCACAGAGAGTGGACAGCTGCTCTGCCTTCCTCAGCACGCAACTCTTCCTCCTCATGAACGACGCTATCTTCTTCCGTCGATTCTCCATATCTTAATTTTCCCTAAAATACGTATAATGCCCAAACCCTGTATTTATATACATCTATTTCAACGGTAACAAATAACGTAGTAAAACTTTCCTGTTTCGTTTTTCGTTTTTATCTCACTAATATTAAATTCCTTTACCTCCAAGTTTCTATTAAATTCCTTTGGCTCCAAGTTTCTGTGATGATTTGCTCGCTTTTCCCCTACATTATATATTCATACAGTTAATAGGTTTTTATTCTTTTGAATGAATGAAACAAAGTTTATAATTTACAATTGAAAATTTTGTTTTCCTTCCCACAAAAAAATGAAATTTCGCCGTGTTGAAGTAAATACATATCATGTTTATGTTGGTGCGGTTATTTTACCATTTAACAATTTTGTATATTCATGTTTTTTTTTCAATAATGAGTAATATAATATATTAAAATCATCTGAAAATAAAAGGGATCAACAAAATCGACTACAAACGGAGAACCAAACGATTCCTAAAGTGAGTGCGTAAGCCTACATGAATCTCAACCTAAAGACAAGAATTATTGGAGGCACTAAACCATCCACGGTAAAGCACCCTAATAAATGGTAATTCCCCATATGTATTGCATTGCCCACTATAACAATATATAATACAAG